>PITA01001788.1:0-120564 GCA_004023965.1 Spilogale gracilis
AGCACTCCCTGAGCCCGGCTATCTAGCTCCAGGAATGTGGCTACGTGACCACTCCCGGAGCCCCCTACCCAACCATCTGGCACCTTGGGGTTTGCTGGGCTGGGGGGCCAAGGCCAGTCGTAAGGCAACCAGTAAACTAGGGAGAATGTCAACCAATCATGTGCTTATAACTGTGGAAATTCTCCAACTTCTCTGTAACTTGTTTGTCCTTACCTATAAAAGCTGCGCTAAAGGTATGCTCGGGGCCTCTTAGTGTCACCGGTAACGAGTGCGCAGAGGTCCAGGTTCGAACTCGCAATAAACGACCCTTGCTGTTTGGCTTTGACTCTGGCCCTGGTGGTCATCTTTGGGGGGGTCTCGGAACTTGGGCATTTCACTCCCAGCCCACTGGGAGAAACAATGAGGAAAAAAGGAAATACTCAGACTCTCAGATACAAAACAACAGGACAGATACTGGGTGAGCAAGGAAGGCTGTATGGCTGATCATGATGCTGAGATCCTCCTTCAAAGCAGGACTTCATGCCTGGGAATAATATCAGTCCTTGGCCTTTAGCTGTCAACCCTGCCAGGGATGGCCTCAGCTGGAGAGAGTAGACTCCCCAAGATCACATCCTTCCCAGTAGGTAGGGAAACCCCCAATTAAGGCTGATTCATGAGAGAGTATAAAGGCCTGGCCATGGCTATAAGCTGTTAGAAGCACTATAAGACCATTCTAGTTCCCTTTGTGGTCAGCCAGGGGCTCTGCCTGGCCTGCACTGCTCCCTGCCTCCCTTTGCCCACAACGGCTTCATTAACTACCTTCTCATAGTAGGTGATGCTAAGATACCCTCATAAGAAACACCATTCATGTTAAATTCCATCTCAGTGTCTTCCTGGGAGAGACAAAAGTGGACATTTAAAGGATAAGCAGGAGTCAGCCATTCAAAGAGGCAAAGGAAGTAATCCAGACTGAGGGAACATCAAATCCCAAGTCACTGAGGCATGACTTTGTTGGCAAGGTTAAGGACCAGAGAGGTGGTGCGAGTGTTAAGGACGTGGTCATCAATCCTGCTGGTTAGGAGATGGAATCAGAGAAGCAGGCAAGGGCCAGACCATGAAAAGGATCTGTAGAATATGACAAGGAGCTTGGATTTCATTCTGTGTGTAGGGATAGATAAAGGAAGGGTTGTATGCCAATAAGCAACAATATCTATGTGTATTTTTAGGAGATGACTTCAGAGACTTGCTCTTTGCAAGACTGTGGTAAGCAGTAGGAATACCCAGAGGCATAAATCTCCATAGGAGCTGTCCCAATACATGACTTTGGACAGAGAGCAACTCTTTAATACTTGTTGAAAAGGTAAACTTTGCAGGGTAAGAAAGGGGGAAATGCCTAGAAACTAGTGAGCACCTACTATGTGCTAGCCCTAACAAAGTGTTCAATATAGCATAATTACTTCCATGTAGCAGAAACAGCAATGGGGACAAAGAGAAAGCAAGGAAATGGCATAAATTCACACAGATAGTTGAAGAAAGACTATGGGTATGAATCCAGTTTTCCTGGCTCCATACCAAATTATTTTCTTCATTATAAGTAGTATAATAACTATATGTTATATATTCTTATTTTATATAATTATGATGCTATATGCATATAGTACAATAAGTATTATAAGATGTTATATCTGGGATGCCTGGGTGGCTCAGTCGTTAAGCATCTGCCTTCTGCTCAGGTGATGATCCTGCAGTCCCAAAATAGAGCCCCACACTGGGCTCCCTGCTCGGCAGAAAGCCTGCTTCTCCCTCTCTCACTCCCCCTCCTTGTGTCCCCTCTCTAGCTGTGTTTCTCTCTATCAAATAAATCAATAAAATCTTTTTTAAATGTTATATTTATTGTAACACCAGTGATAATTACAGGCATTTAAATGACCAGTTACTACCATTCTATATAATCCCCCAACCTACTGAATACCTGCACCTGCCCCCAAATTGTATCTTAGAGGGTCTTAGAGAGAAAAGGAAGAGAAAAAATGCAGTTTGATAGCATCCAAACTCTGTTTTATGTCCTGAAAAATCTTTGGCATCTTGCACCCCAGCAGAACCCCCCAGAACGTTTCATGAGAAGGGCTTTCCCTTGCAGGTTGCTAACTGCAGGTACAAATCCATGCTTATCAAGCCAATTACCAGGCAACATTGGCTGTTTCCTGTCTCCTGCAATCCCACCAATTGTAATTCAGTGTAAGTGGCTGAACTTTCAAAGTGTCTCCCTCTGCTATCCCTTGATCTGGAACAAGATAGCAAGGCAAATGCCTGCAATTGAAGGGCTTTTACAGTGTGGTGATGTGAAGGTCAGGAGAATTGTAACTTACTCCCTCTCCCTTCCTTCCAAGGCTTGCACAATGAAGATTTCTAACACAAATAATATAAAAGGGCAAAGGCAAGATGAATGCCCTCTCTTCTTAAACACTTCTGAGAGAAACCAAGGTCATCGGTACATTATATTATTTCAGGGAGTAAGATTCCTGCAACAACATAAAAGGGCATAACAGGAGAATTCCAGCCCCACCTCCTCCCCCGAGGAAACCCAGTCAATGGACGCTCTTTTCTTTACTAGACTATTACTTTTCTTGTGTTCTGCCTTTCTTTCTTTCTTCTTTTTTTTTTTTTAACCAGAACTGCACCTAAAAGAAGGAGCAGGCCCATCTCTAAGTTTCAAATAGTTTCTTCTCTTTCATTTCTTTTGTTTCTTTTCTTTTCTTTCTTTTTTCTTTCTTTTTTCTTTTTTTTGGAGGGGGAGAAAGAGAGAGAGAGAGAGAGAGAGAGAGAGAGAGAGAGCAAGCATATGTGTGAGTGAGGGTGGAGGGGCAGAGGGAGAGAGCAGGCTCTATGACCAGGGCAAAGACCGATGTGGGGCTCAATCTCATGGCCCTGAGATTATGAACTGAGCCAAAATCAAGAGCTGGATGTTTAACTGACTCAGCTACCCAGGTGCCCCTCAAACAGTTTCAAAGTCATCACTAATTAAGGAAAACACACACACACACACACACACACACATATACACACACACACACACACACACACACACAAAACTTTGAGGCAGCTTAAAGTAGAATATACACAGAGAAGACAAGTCTAAAAAAAAATCCTTAAATCAAAGTAAAAAGTCAAGAACCAAGAAGTAACCATATTCAGCTTGTTGCGATTTTCTAAATGTATTTTTACAGTTCCTTTCTTCCTTCCATGACCCTACAATATCCAGGCACACATTTGTTCTTTCCTGTCCCAGCTACCATGAATAGTACTGCCATGGACATGTTTGCACAGCTTTTAGCACACAGCGGTGCACATACCCGTTGGGACCGACCTGCTAGATCATACAGCATGTGTATAGTCAGCTTTGGTAGATACTACTGGACAGTTTTCCAAACTGATTACACTAATTCACATTCCCAATGACAGGGTACAGAGTTCCTGTTGATCTAAGCATTTTTTTTTTTCCCCAGGGCTTGGCTGGTTTTGAATTTGCATCAAGTAATGCCTATTCATGGTCTAAAAAAAAAAAAAAAAAAGTCCCATAAGTCTTGTAATGCAAAAGAATAGTCCCCTACCCCACCCTTAAGTCCTGCTCCCCAGAGCCAAGTATTTTTCAAACTTTTGGCTCCTTTTTCCAACATTTAGATTTGTGTTTCTATACATGTATATTTTTATTCTTTATTTATTTTAAGGATTATCCATTGATTTCCTACTATAGAAAAATAATGTTGTAACACTTTTACACCCTATGCCCCCACCCTCCCCACATGCATTTCATCTCTACCTTCTTCATAATATAGATTTATTATAATGTTGGTTGTATCAATAGTTACAACTTAAATTAACATTATGTAATTATTCATAAATGAAGTCAATAGTATCCTACAAATGCATTTCCTTTCTTATACAAAATTATGTTTTCCCTAAAGTTAGTAATTGCCTTTATTTTTTATCTATTCAGTTTTCTAAATATCATCAGTTTTTCTCAGACTCTCTGAAAATTACAAATCCCCTTTCAAAAAACCAATTCCTTAGGAAATCTATCAGTATTGCATTTTCCTTTTGAAATCTGGTGAGAGTTTTTGGTTTTGTGGGGCTTGGGGACATTTTTTTTTGGCAGAAGTCTTCTGCCTTCCTGCTCACTGAAGCTCCTGAACAGCTGACATACCAGGAAATCCCTTCCTCATCATCCTAGGAATTCCTTTACTCCTTCCCAGAGTTGGATCACCCATCTCCAGAATTTTATTTCCTTTCTTGATGTTATATCCAGTAGTTACCTGGATATAAATTTTTTGAAACTTCAACATCTGCATTCTACCGACACATTTGATTGACTGTTGAGCAGCATACGGATGTCTATATGTATAGGGATGTGAGAAGCCTTTTCTCAACCTTGAAGACATTACCCCCTTGACTTCTTGACTTCCAAGTTTGCTGCTGAGAATTAGGATCTCATTGTTATTCTTGATTCTTTGATATGTAACCTGTCTGCTCTTCTCTGGCAACTTTTATCATCTTCTCTTTTTATCCCTCATCCTCTGAAATTCCCTGGTAATGTGCCTTGATGTAGATTCATGTGCTGAGTACAGTGAGTCTTTCCAATCTGGAGATTCAAGTTCTTTGGTTCTCAATATAGATAGGGTTTTTAAAAAAATTCTTCTCACTTTTATGTCTCTCTTGGTTAGTTCTTGGACCTACTGGATTGACTGCCTGATTTTCTCATTTCTCTCCTGCTATCCATGCCTTTGCTCTTTTGCTCTCCTTTCCAGGAGACTGCCTCAACATTAATTTTCAAACTTCTGATTTCTTTTTCATTTCTGCTATAATATTTTTCATTTCCAAGAGCTCTTTGTTCTCCAGTCCTTTTTAAAAATAGATTATACTTTGTTTTATCAATGAAATAGCTTCTCTTTTCTATCTGAATATGTTAATTATAGCTTTTTAAATTAAGTTGCCTCCTGTTCACCTCACTATCACTGTTTTCATCAAGTTCATTTCCTTCGAGTATTTGCTTTGGTCTTTTTCACTTGAGAATAGAAGATTTCCTCAAAATCTAGTGATTCCTGCATATCCAATGATATTTAAGAGAAAGGCAATACAGTCCTGATTGGCAGTACATAGTGACTAGACTGGGCTTTACTGGAGGGTGACTGGGTAGAAATTTATCTAACTCACTGGATGCCCTTTTCCTTGGAGTGCCCAACTACTCACAAGAAAAATCTTCCTATGTCTGCCTGAGGAGTATATACCCTGCTGCCTATGTTCTAGAAGTTGAGGAAAGGAAAGGTATTAAACTGAGAAGTCTCTCTTCTTATTACATTTCAATGTCTGAGGTCAGCTAGCCACTGTTCCTGATGTCCTCAGTCTGAAGCCCCTCTGAGTTTCCCCAGATGCTATGGGGAAAATCCCTTACCTGGTTCTTTGGAGGGGGAAATGGTATCTCAGATACAATCCATTATGAACGCAGTATTAATCAGGTATGGGGAGGGGGGCTTCTTTTCTGCTATTTAAAAAAACTTCAATCCAGGGCACCTGGGTGGTTCAGTTACTTAGGCATCTTCCTTTATCTCAGGTCATGATCTCAGGGTTCTGGGATTAAGTCCCACTTCAGACTCTCTGCTCAGCAAGGAGTCTGCATCTCCCTCTATGCTCTCTCTCTGTGCCCCACCCCCCAAACAAATAAATAAATAAAATCTTTAAAAAAAAAAAACAACTGCAATACATAGAAATGAACTTGGGCAATTTAAATGGGAAAGGAGTTTATCAACTGGTAGATACTTCACTGAAATCTTGAGAAAGCTAAAAAGCCAGGCTACAAGATAATCTTTTAGAACCAAGGCCCAAATCACCCAACAGATCAGGCCTGATAAGAAAATGTTCCCAGACCCTGCTACCCACAAAGCACTAAAGCAGATGATCACTGCTCCCACCACCACCTCAACAAAGCCAGTTTTATAAAGAAACATGACCTTACAACTAATGGTTGACTGCTTCCACCAAAATCTCAAGTCCTCTGCTTGAAGAATGAAAACACAGACTCTCTTTCCTCAGATCATTTCTAAATTAAAATATGTGTGTCTAATTGGCACAGCCAGGTTCCATGACTAACGGGGAAGCTGGATATTAGAGTTCAGATTGGGGAAGCAAGATTATAGATTTCCCCAAATATAGAAACTCTACACAAAAGATGATGGACAGCCACAAATACAAAAGCTATCCTCTACCACACTGATTCTATACATCTGTCTTTAGAGGTATCTGTGGGCTCTGGTGTTGAAGTCTTTCTAGAATTCTACAGCAAATTTCACCTGTTTCTTGTTGGAATTCCACTCTCCAGGCACGTTGTTCCAGCTTTCTTGCTCTCACCATCCAGTTGCTATTCATTCATCTGCTTTCCACCTTCTACACTTGTTGACATCTTTCATTTGCTATTGATGCCTCTCCTATGCCCTCTGTGTAGATTTATAGCTTTTTAGTTCTTTTTTTAATTGTCTTAGTGGGGTTCAGGAGGAGGCAGAAATCAATGTGTGCTATGTTTAGACAGAGTGTGAGGTATTTTTGTGTAGCTATTTAGGTACCAGGGTGATTTATTGATTATTTAATGTACCAGAGTAACCTCTTGAAGGATTGAAAAATTTTAGTGGGCTCAGACACATCAAGACTACCATGTCTCACCACTGATTTCCTTGCACCCAGGCAGGAAGTCAGGGGTCTACATATCTTTGAGGAATAGACTTCCTTGCTGAGAATTTTATGTATTTCAGGAGTGAAAAAAGAAAATTGCCAAGGTGAGTCCTTCTTTGTTTTCAGCACATGGTGAAGAAAGGCAGCAGTGGTCTCCTATCTCTGAAGTATTTCTCTCTCTACATTCAATTTTAAAATCTCAGGGAAGAATTCTGATTGGCTACATTGGGTCATGTACCCATCACAGTGGTCGGGGTACCTGAGGACTTGTGACTGGTTCAGTCTGGCTTACTCCATGATTAGAGCACGGGTCTTTCACAAGAGGTTGGGGGAGTGGAACAAGGCAAGTAGCAACCTAATGTGTGTACACTACACTGCTATGCAGTGGATATTCCGAGATATCATGCAACCATTGCAAGATGCAGACATGGAAAATCAGCTTGCAGTACGCTGAATAATGCCCTCAAGACATATATCCTCCAACCCTAGAACCTGTGAATGCTACCTTATACAGCAAAAGCAATCAACTAGTGCGCATATGTAATTAAGTTAGGGATCCCGAGATGGATGATTTTCCTGGATCATCCCACCAGACCCTAAATACAATCAATCAAATATGATCAGGATATGCAATCAAATGTATCCTTATTTTAAAAGGGGGAGGAGGAGGAGGAAGAGGAGGAGGAGAGAAATTTGACACAGCCATAGAAAAGGGAAATGCAATGTGGTGATAGAGACAAAAATTATAACAGCAAGTACAAGCCAAGAAATGCTGATAGCTACTAGAAGCAGGAAGCGGCCAGGAATGAATTCTCCCCTTGAGCCTCCAGCGACAGTACAGCCCTTGGTTTGGGCCCAGTGAAACTTAAGGAAGACTACTTCCAGAACTATGAGAGAAAACATTTCTCCTGTTTTAAGCCTCCAAGAGAGTGGTAATTTGTTACAGTAGTAATTGGAAACAATTACAGGTTTTGGATATCTGCTGTAACAAATTTCTACAAATGGGTTTGGAAGTGGGTAATGGGTAGAAGCTGGACTTTGACGTCCATGGGAGAAAAAGACATTGCCTTAGACAGCATGTTAATAGAAATGTGAACATAAAATACACTGTTGGTGAGGTCTCAGAAGGAAGTAAGGAACATATTTTGGCAACTGAAGGAAATGTAGTCCTCATTTATGCAGTGGCAAAATGCTAAACTGAGATGTATCCTATAATTGCATAGAGAGCAGAACTTGTAAATTGTGAACTTGGACATTTAGCTACAGAGATCTCCAAGTAAAGTAGTGAAGGTATAGCATGATTTCTTCTTATTATTTGAAGTCAAATGTGAAAGGAAAGACATAATATGAAGGAAGAAACATTAAGCAAGAAAGAATCAGAACTTGATGACTTGGGGAATTAACATCCTACCCAGAGGGCAAAAGATGCCAAAATAGATAAGATAATCACTGTCTGGAAATTACACTCCAAAGAGTAGGTCAAGAGTGTGGCTGGACAACCTTTGGGGAGAGCCAACAAAACTGGCCGTGTGACTTATGGATCCCCTCAATCATCTCAGCAGAAGCTGGAAATACAGACAGGATTGTCCAGGAAATATCTGTGGGGAATACTTTGTCTAATGACAGGAACCCCTGTGACATACACCAGAGAACCATCAGATTTTTGTGAGGATTTTTGAGTTTCTATTTGCAGAAACACTGCCAGTTTCAATGGAAAGAGACAGAGAGAAAAAAAAAAATGAAGAGAAGAAACAGGCTCATAAAACCAGTCAGCTGCAAATATATACTACTTTAAAAAAAAAAAAGGAAGAATAATTCCCAGATTGGAGCCTTGGGCTGAGAAGTCAGAGCCATGAGCCACAGAGGATTATTTCCAGGCTTGGAGACCTAATAAAACTTGTCCTGCTGGATTTTAAAATTGCTTAGGATCAATGACTCCTTCCTTCCATTCATTTCCTCTCCTTTGGAATGGGAATCTGCATGCCTGTTATCCTATGCCTGTCTCACCACTGTATTTGGAAGTAGAGAACATGTTCTCTTGCTCTATAGGTCTACAAATGGAAAGAAAATTTTCCTCATGATGAATCATGCCAAGAGTTTCATATGAGATCTGAGATGTGAGCTGATAGCAGTTACATGAGATTTTGGACTAGAGTTGATATTTTAATGGGTTGAGACTTGGGGCAAAGCTGAGATGGGGTAAACGTGTTTTGCACGTGAACTGGGTGTGAATCTTTGAAGGCCAAAATGTAGGCTGTGATAGCCTGAATAATAACATGTTCTCCCCCAAAATAATATTTCCTCATTCTAATCCCTAGAACTTGTGACTGTTACCTTATATTGAATGAATAAATGAATGAACGAATGGATGGATGGATGGATGGACGGACAGACAGATGGACGGATGGATGGACTTCACTGGTGTGACAAACTAAGGACCTTGAAATGGTGAGCTTGTCCTGGATTAACAGTGTGGGCTCTAAACGCAATCAAATGTATCCTTATCAAAGGGAATGAGAAGAAGAATTAGCCATAGAGGAGTATACAATATGATGATAGAACAGAGAAAGAGAGATTTAAATATGCTACTCAACTGTCCTTGAAGATGGAGGAAAGGGCCATGAGCCAAGAAAACCAATGAATGCAGCTCTAGAAACCAGAAAAGGCAAGAAAGTGGATTTTTTTTCTCCATATCCTTGAGAGAGAGTATAGGTCTACAGACACGTAGATTTAGCCCCATAAAACTTACCTCAAATTTCTGGCCTCCAAAACTGTACAAGAATAAATTTCTATTGTTTTAAGCCACCAAGTTTGTTGTAATCTGTCATAGCCACCACAGAAAACTAATACACACTTGAAAGTGTCAATGATCTCTGAGAACAGAAAAATAAAGAGGAAGGGAATATATTCCAGTGGAAAGGAAGGTAACAAGTAACTAGAATGCCAAACACATCCTAAACTCCAGACACTGCACTTAGACTCAAATGTGACTGTGGGCAAAACACGGCATCTAGAGCCCCCCTTTCTTTACCTCTAATGTGCATGACTACACCTGATCCAATTTATTCCCTTGTTTTTAACTTAAATAAGAAAAAAGAAGTAGACTTGACATTGCTTTATAAATTAAAAAGTGCAATTAAAAATGTATGATTACTTTTAATAGACAAACCCATCCAAAACATTATTATATCTTGAAAGGTATTAAGTACTGCAAACATAGGTATCAGGACTTTTGATTTTTAAAATGTAAGACTATGACACACACACTGGAATTCACTTGGTGGAACATGATGGATCAGAAATATGACTAAGAGAAGCATGAGTTCTAGGAAAGAATTGATCTACTTTCTTCATCTAAGGCCAGGAATTCCAAAAACCTAGGTAAGCTCATCCACTCATTCTAAGCTAAATGTGTTTAGCTACTAGGAAAGACTGGATACAATATGTCACACTTACCAGGCCTCATAAAATGAGATTTAAAAAAAATAATTTGGGACATTAAACCTACTCAAATGACACTGTTACTGTTCAAAACAATTGCAGAATGACTCTGAGAATTTTTTTCAAAGCCAATTTCACCAGGCAAACAAGCAAACAAATAAGTCACTAATTCAAACTAAGCCTTTGATTTGGCTCTAAAATGGTGTTCCCCAGAATAATTTCCCCACTTTTTTAAAGATTTCATTCATTTATTTGAGGGAGAAAGATGGAGCGGGGTGTGGGGGAGCGGGAAGGGGAGAAGGGAAGAATCCTCAGTCAGACGCCCTGCTGAACAGGGGCTCAGTCTCAGCACACTGAGATGACAACCTGAGCTGAAACCAAGAGTTAGATGCTCAACCACCTGTGGTACCTAGGTGCCCAAGATAATTTCCCACCTTATTCACAAGATTCACCTATGAAAATATTGAGGGTCATTTCAAAAAATGAAATCTATTCCCAAAAGACCAAGATTTGCTAACACCAAAAATCTTCTTTAAAAGTAGAACAAATTACTCTGAAGGTCATTTTTAAAGAGGAATCCCAACAGTGTTGCAAATAATAGTAAATCACTCCAGTGAGTTTCTAGTGCCTCCTGATGGACTCCCTGTCAAGCGGATGTGCTCGGGTCTCTGTACTGACAGGCAGGCAGAAGACTTGGGCAGACATTGGAGATAGACTGACCTGAGTTAGAATCTACCTCCATCCCCCATCTGCTACATGGCCTTGAGTGACTCATTTACTTTCTCTGTGCCTGTTTCCTCTTCCATAAAATGAACACAATATCTGGGGTGACCATATAATTTATTGCCTGGCCTGGGGCACTTCGCAAAGTGCAAAGGGCCTGCTTAATATTTGCATAAGGACATTAGGCAAACTAGGATGCTTAGTCACCCTAATACCCCACTCTCTCTGGGTTTTTGTGGGGATTAAGTAATATAATGGGTTCATCAAGTCTGCTTAAATGGTAGCCCTATAAAAGTGATACCAGGTTAAAAAAAAAAAAAAAAAGCCATTCATTTTGGTGATGCCTGTTTGCTCAAGTGGGTTTTGCTTTCAAATGCCTTTTATTTACCGATCTGTGCAGGTCAGGCACCTTGCTGGGTCTGCTGTGATAAATGAGTGTGCGCTTCCCACGGACTCCTTGGCAGTGCTGCTAACGTGGCCTTTCCTCCCTGCCTCTGCAGGATGCCACCACTGAGTAGCAGGTTTCACCTGAGCCTAGCCAGGGAGAGGGCAGCACTAGGTGCATTGATCATGTGCTCCGTACGCACAGAGCTGACCACACACTGGCAGTTCCAACAGGCTCAACACTGGGCTCAAGCTGGCTGAGCGTTCTCAGGAGAAGTCAGGTAGACCCAAGCCTATCTGCACATGCCAAGGTATACAGACATTCATGTCTCTACATGTTATCCTTGGCTCATAGAAATATCCAATTTATTAATAATCCAAGTCCTGTATAAGCTATTACACCCTCTAAGGCTGGAACCTACTCTGGGAACAAATACATCTATCTTAACATGAAATCACTTTTCTCTGATGAGCTCCCATGCCTGATGAATCTTCTTTTGGCCATTTAGGCCTCCCTGAACAAACTGAAGTAATAATAATAAGGTTAACTACAAAAGCATACTGTAAAGATGGGGAGGATGTACTCGGGGAGCAGTCTGCCTGGATTCAAACCCTACCACAAATTAGCTATGTGTAGAGCCTGGGCAAATACCCGGACTTCTCTGTGCCTCAATTTCCTCCTCTGTTACATAGGAATAATAGTGCCTAACTTTTAGACTTGCTAAAAGGAGCAAACAAGTTAAATGAGCCACTTGTACTTAGTTAGCACTACATAAGTTTTTGTTAATTTTCTTTTTATTTTATTAAATAGCATTACAGTAATGTGAGCTCCCAGTTCCTAGGTCCTTACTGTGAACCAAGTACGTCACTTGGCTCTGTTTGGTTTTTCTTGACACGAAATACATCATTCCAACACCAATTTTCCAATTCTCCAACACAAACTAGGTGTCTGACTAATTCAATTCAGTTCTGATGCTAACCACCTGGCCTTAGGGTAGACCTCACAACCTCAGGACTCAGTCCCACACGAATGCTTTCCCACCACCTCAGACAAATAAAGTCCCTGAACCACCCTCACTTCTATCCTGCTGACTACAACTTCAGGGTTTCTCAGGACACATGCTTAGGTTTAATAATTTGTTAGAACAGTTCACAGAATATAAAACAGAGCTATTTTACTCTTACAATTTATCGTAAAGGATACAAATGAACAGCTAGATGGAGAAGTACGCAGGGCAAGGTCTGGAAGGGTCCTCAGTAGAGAACCTCTGTCCCATGGAGCTGGCCTGTACCACCTGAGCAGCATGAATGTCTTCACGAACACAGAAGTGCCTTCAATCGTTACCATTCTAAAATTGTTTGTTTTATCAAGGTTTCATTATGCAGGCATAATGAGCTAATCACTGGCCCTTAGTAGGTGAACTTAGTTTTCAACCCCTCTATCCTCCCTGGAGGTCAAAGGTAGGGCAAAAGTTCCCACCTAGTCCCATGGTTAGTTTTCTGGCCACCGGTAGCCACCCTAAAGCCAGGGACCTTACCAGGAGTCACCTCATTAACATATGAAAGACATTCCTTTCACCAAGGAAATTCCAAGGGTTCCAGGAGGTCTGTGCCAGGGATGGGTCCAGTCTATACCATGAGCTCTTTGGGTATGTTTTCCCATAGCTATTCCCTTTCAGGAGACAAAATGGGAACTGTCTCCCCATTCCTCTCCCAGACACACACACACATACAATGTCTATCTTACCTTATGGCCTTTTTTTTCTTTTCCAGAAAAGAGGGGGAGAGGATGGAAAGGAACAGAGGGAGAGAGAGAATCTCAAGTAGATTCCATGCCTAGCATGGAGCTTGACACAGGGCTCTATCCTGTGACCCTGAGATCATGACCTGAGCCAAAATCTAGAGTCAGACACTTAATTGGCTGGGCCATCCAGACACCTCCCTTTTGCTCCTTCCTCTACACCAGACACAGGGGTTTGACCCAGACCTACAGTCTAGCAGGGAACAAAGATGTGTCCACACGAAGCAGACCGTCTTGCATCCTGATTTGTCCTTAAGTCACAGCTTACCACTATCAAGAGGAAGAGCTCTAACTAAAATGGAAAGAGCTGGTTCAATCTGGGAACCTTTTGGGACACAAGCAACACGGCAGGAGTTCTGTCTCAGGTACCAAGTTTGGTGTGTGAAGAGGAAAGCAGCCTTCCCCTTCTTTCACAGAAGCACCCAGAACCCAGCCAGGGAAGGAAGGAAGCCCCAAGGCCTGGGTGCAGAGGGGACAGACAGCCACAGAAAGAGCACACCCGGGCCTGGCCAGAGACCACAGCCCCTCGTGGATATATCAACAACCACAGTAGAAGGCAAAGGAAACAGAAAATTCCAAGAAGCCCCTGACCACACAAGTGGCAGGATTCATTCAGGAGTACATGAAAATTCCTTGCCAAGAACCTGCAAAATGCTCCGGGGTTTCTTTTAAGGAACAGACAGTTGTGTCAGCAAGAAGACACAAGAGATACACCACAAGTGACTTCATTTGGCCCCACAGGCACACAGATATCAGGTTCAGATAAAATCCAACCGCAGATTCAATTCCGGATGAGAAATCTCTGATGCATTCTCCCTTTATTTATGTAAAATGTGAGAGCCAAGAGAGACGTGATTAATTCAATTGCTTTTTGCATTCAAGTCAAGCCCTCCAAAAACATGTCTCATTAAATCCAGACAATTGGTCTGTCCATAGAGACAACATGTGAGTGTAGGATTTGCACAACCGAGCCCTATTTTAATTACAACATGACTACAACTGGACTTTCCCAGTTAATAGTTACGGCTGCCATGAAAATATTCATTTTGGTAAATCCATCCATTTTAACATGGTAAATCATAATCAAGAATAATAAAATACTGCTCCAGATGAAACAATAGAACAAGGATAAGACTTATTATTGTTCCCCTGACATCCAAGAGAAAACTTTGCCCATGCTGACATATCACTTGGGAACAAAAAGAGCTGTTCATATAACAGGATAATTTTTGGAGTCTCAACACATCAAAAGGATGCTAAAAGAAAGAAGTAGTTACCAGGGGGAAAACATGTGAGGACTATGACTGAAAACTCTGTCAACATTTTCTCAGGTTCATTTTCTCTTGACTTAGCAGTCACCATCATTAAACAAACATTTTTGGGTTCCATTGCATCTTGAGTGAAGCCAGATACCATCATTAGGCACCCATGAGATCTGAAGTATATGTCAACACAAAAATGATTTGCTCTACTGATTGCCACACTGCTGTAGAGCAGACTCAAGACCAGCCGGGTTCATCACTTGGCTTGTTTAGACCTCACCTCACCTTCCCCTCCCCATAAATCTCCTGTCTACCAAAGAAAATTCTCAGACCTCACTGTTCTCTCTCCTTCTCCCTAAGGGCTGGTATGGCAGAAATGCAGCATCTCATCCCCTGCCTCTTCTTCTTTCCTCTTACGACTCAGTCAGAAGAGGACTCCAACTCCAACTGGCTCTATTATCTCTCTTACGGGGACAAATCTAATCAACACTCTCTTGGCTAGACCATGGTGAACCAGTGTCTAGTTATGGTTGGTTTGTAGGTTATTTCAATGACAAACACTCTTTAGTATCTGAACTGTAATTTGTGTTGCCCTTTGCTCCTATTTCTCTAAGATTATCCCAAACGATTCTGCATAGAAAAATGCACACACAGAAGCTGTCATTTTTCTCTGTTTTCCATCCCAAACCCTAAGCCATAGATTCACAATCAGGACTTAAGAAATCTCCTATGCATTTGTCCATGCTGACAACAATACTCACGGTGGGCAATGGACAGAGTGGATTTTGTTTAGTGCAGACTTTCCTTGTTCTCATCTACCCTCAAGGGAAAACAAATTGTAACTATGCATGGTAATGGATGTTGATTAAACTTCTTGTGGTAAGTGTTTTATCATAGATACAGATACTGATATATGGATATCTAGATATCTAGATTATATAGATATATATCCTATTGTCCTTGAAGAAAGAGAACTAGCCTCTTTGGTAGAATTGGGCAGAAATGATGCCATGTCAGAAGTAATTTCTGGACCCCATCTTTAAGAAGACAGGCAGCTTCTACCCTGGTCTCTTGGAAGCAAGCAGCCAAGTAAGAAGTACAAATACTCAGAGTAATATTGCTGTGAGAAGCCCCAGCCTGATGGAGAGGCTGTAGGACAAGACACCATATAGAAAAGAGAGATTCCAGGAGGCACCAGGGGGCCAATATGTCTGTGAGGAGCCATCTTGAAGGCGGTCCTCCCGCTTGAGCTGCCCTTACTGGTGACACCAGGTGCATCAAAACAAACTATCCAGCTGGACCTCCCTCAATCCCTAACACCTACAAAACTGCCATCAAAATAAAGAGGTTATTTTAAAATGACTGTGTTTGGGGACAGTTATGCAGCAATAGATCACTGGAATAGTATTAATTTACCAAAAATGCTTATCTTGAATTTGGCATGCATGTTCCCACACCAGAGCCTTTACCAGCTTTTGCTTCTAGCCCAACGTTTGCCTGACCAAATTCTTCCAGTTACTGAGGTTAAAGAACAAACGCCTCCACCTTGGAAAGTCCTTCCCTAACCACCCTATCTGAAGTATGTGTCCCAAACATGCACACCTAAGTCACCCTTTATCCCACTGCCCTACTAAAATGCCCATTTAGTTCTTTTTTTTTTCTTCCTTAGTCGATACTGGGTCTCCTCACCCCCTTCAGGATATGGAGCTTTGACTTCTCTGCTCATCTTATTTCAATCACTCAGAATAGTGCATTGCATACGTTAGATACCCAAGAAGTATTTGTCTACCAAACTAAACATTTCTTTTAAAAAGATGAAGGAAAAATAAGCATAAGTTTCTAGAATATTTGAAGAGAAAAAGGGGATCTCCAAGAGAAAAGTTGTAAATTATGATAGCATTATGTTGTAACAAAGCAAATAAAAGCTTTTCTCCCTTATTCACCTGGTTTTTGTGGTCCTTATGTTTCCAAATTAAGAATGTAAAGGAATGTTTTAAAATTTTCCTTCTTGATTCTCCAGAGTAAGACCCTGGACATTAAAATATTATTTACAAAAGACATTACTCCATTATCGGGCAATGCTCTTCTCTTAAATGTAACTCGTTTTTCTTACCTCAAGACTTCAATTTGAATGGTACACTAAGGTGTTATTTTGTTACACTGAAACCCTGAAATCAAAGCTACTACCACAGTGCCACCTGGTGACAGATGCTGATTCTGCACATATTTTTCTTTTGATACCGAATGGAAAGGAAATCTTGCACCTCAGGTTACAAAATGAGGTACATAATCCTGTTGGTGATAGAATGATTCTGAAGCCAGAGATATTATCCTCCTGTTATGGAGGATAAAGGAAGGGAAAGTACTGTAATCAACGTTTACTGATGCCTAATATGTCCTGTATTAGGTAAAGCTTTTCTTATAGTTTTTCTCATTTAATACTTGAAATAATCCTGTGACATTGATACTACCCTCATTTTTGTAAATAAGGAGACTTGCCCATAGTAATGTTAAATGTCTTGTCCAGCACCTAGTAGATGGAATTTGGGCCCAGGACTGCTGGCCTCCAAGCCTGTTTTGTTTTTTTTTTTTTTAAACATTTTATTTATTTATTTGACAGAGAGAAAGATCACAGGTAGGCAGAGAGGCAGGCAGAGAGAGTGGAGGAAACAGGCTCCCTGCTGAGCAGAGAGCCCGACGTGGGCCTCGATCCCAGGACCCTGAGATCATAACCTGAGCCAAAGGCAGAGGCTTTAACCCACTGAGCCACCCAGGCACCCTCCAAGCCTGTTTTCACTGTACTGGACAGCAGGGTTGAACATCCTTACCAAGTGGGATAAGTCTGTAAATTTTAGAGAGAAAACTCAAGCCCCAGACTTCTGGATCCAAAGTTAACTCATTTGACAAACATTAATTGAGTTCCTACTGCATGCCAGAGTTTAGGCTGGATTCCAGTGAACTGTGTCTATCCCTGTATTCTTTCTACAGCCCCAGATTGCTAAGTAAGCATCACCATTTCTTTCAAAATGTGACTGACACATCAAAACCCAGTAGGTGACACTCAACTCTGGATAATATGTTTGTTCATTCATTCACTCATTCATTCATCTAACAACTAATCATTAAACACCAAAAATGTCACTGTGGGCAAAAGGAGAAGTGATCCATCCCATCATGGAGCTTACAGCCTCGCTGGGAAGAAAGACATTAAATAATCATTAAAATGTAAAAATACCCATGGTTCTATGTACTATATGGAAAGATGTGGTATGGTAGAACAAATAAAGGAGAGATTTGACTAGCTCAGGAAGTCAGGAAGTAATAAGGTGGCTAACAGGATAAGTAGGAATTATAGAGGCAGAGGAGAGAGAAGAATCCAAGCAGAGGGAACAGCATGTGCAAAGGCACTGAGACACTTGAAGGAGAGGCCATGTGTGACACCTGAATTTCAAAAAGCCTTTCTACTGGGCTTCTGCCTTACACTAGAAAAGAGAAATATATTCTCAGCACTCCAGATACACTCAGAATCTTCTAGAAACATAAGAAAATCTTCTTACTAATAAGAGCTTCCAATGCGTGTAGTAATTTTTTTCTAAAGATTTTATTTATTTATTTGAGAGAGAGAGCACAGGAAGGGGGAGGAGCAGAGGCCGAGGGAGAAGCTGACTCCCCAGTGAACAGGGAGCCCAACACAGGGCTTAACCCCAGGACCCTGAGATTATGACCCAAATCAAAGGCAGACCTTAACTAACTGAGCCACCCAGGCACTCTTGTGTAGTACTTTCCATTTCTAAAATACTTTTACATTCACATTATGTTTACTCTTCCCCCAAATGAAATGTACAGTTGTTCTTGCATTCCAGAAGGGAGAGAGGCTCTGAAAGGCCAAGTGAGCTGTCCATGTTACATGAGTACCCCTACATTAGCAGGTAGCCCACACCAAACTTTTACTCAATCTCAATCCAGTTATCTTTTCACTATGCTTCTTCATTTTTAAATGACAGTGTAACTTAAACCCTGCTTGCTGCTAACTTACCACATTGCAGTCAGTAAAGAATCATTTGACACCTAAGTCAAAGGATTAATTCTATTTTCCATATTATTAATGTTCTTAGCCTTCTGGTTGACAATTTTGTTATACTTAGTTCACTGGCCAGCAATACTTTGGTTAATGTCCTGGCCTTAAAAACGGATATCTATCTAGTGTTTTCTTGGCTCAACTAAGGAATTTAATCAATGAATCAACTCAAACTAGTTTAATTAATTTGTTTCCATTGAATCGCTCAATTCTTTACTTGATTTTTTATCAAACTGACCCATTATAGGAGTTGAGAAGATATAACATGATAATTGAATTAGTTTTAAATGTAGTAGGAAAGTGGGATCGGAGGGAGGAACTCCATTTGGTATTCTGGAGGAAAAAATTAAACCAGTGGTCATTCATTCATTCTTTCGATCACTCAGTTAACATTAATTTTGTACATAGTAAGTGCAAGACCTATGTCAAATAGATGGTACAGAGATGGGTAAGAGGAAGGTACAGTACAAGAATACACCAACTAGCAATTTATTATTTTTCAGATCCAAATTGTCGTTTATTGCCAATTCAATGAAAATATTCCTTACGAATAATGATGCTCAATTCTGTCAGGAGAGGGCGGTGCAGAGACACTGTAGGAAGAAGGGGCTTCTTTTGTTCCTAAGCTTTTGATGTGGGTTTTGGGTTCCTACCAAGAGCTGTTGCCATGGCGGTATACTAGGGGGGTGGCCAGTGGCACTCATTCCCATCAGCTCCAGCAACACCCCCTGGATGGCTTTCCCATGAATCACTCCACCTGCATCCAGAAGGGGTGTTTCCTGCTGGCTGGTCTCTGCCTCCCCTGCAGTTGCTTCCTGCTTGCCTAGCATCTGTACACCAGCCCCAGCCCAGAGCCAGAGAGAACACCCCCACAGAATGGACTGTAGTCACACCTTCTTAAACACAATCTGAATCCCAGCTTGGAGAGGGGGTCCCCCTTCTTAGCAGGTCCTGTCCTTCATACTCTCCCTCAGCGATAGGCGATGCTTCAGAGTTCACTTTGCTCCTTTCTAGACAATCTCTGACAGACATAATAATTATTTCAGCAGTGGTTCTTAAGCAGGGGCCATTCCTCTGACCAAAGGGACACTGGCAACATCTGGACATATTTTCAGTTGTTACAACTAGAGGAAAAGAGCAAATGCGACTAGTATCTAACACACAGAGGCCAAGGATGCTGCTAAACATCCTACAGAGAGGCTCCTGGGTGGCACTGCCAGTTGAACCTCTGATTTTGGGTTTCTCCTCAGGTCGTGATCTCTGGGTCATGAGATCCAGCCCCACATCAGGCTCTGCCCTCAGAGTGCGGTCTGCTTGAGATTCCCTCTCCCTTGGCCCTTCCCCTTCATGCTCTCTTTCTCTAAAATAAATAAATAAATCTTTTTTAAAAAAATCCTACAGTGCACAGGACATTCCCCCAAAATTCAGAATTATCTAATCCAAAATGTCTAGTGCTGAAGTTGAAAAAGCCTGCTTCATGGCAAACTTCCCTTGCTTAAATTCCTGCATGGTTTCTTTTTTCTCCGGACTGACGGAAGGGGGAAAGAAATGAAGGCAGATAAATTAAATTAGACCTTGGTAGCTTTCATCACCGGGCTTTTGTCTTAGCAGCTCTATCTTGTCTAAAGAATACCTCTTTTTAGTATTATTTGATATGGCCAATGAAGTCAAGAAAAACACAAGTGCTGGAGGCTGGAAAGAGGAATCCGGGGAAATTTTTTAAATTTAGCTTGGCACGGAATTCCTTATTGATGAATGGGTAACACATACATCACATACTCCAACTGCTACACCTTGCCAAAGACAGGGAACAGTGGGTAAGGGCATCATGAGACAGCAACTTGTATCCTCATTAACAAAGAGAATTGAACATGAAATCTAGAAAATAATAAAATCAACAGATCTAAAAGATAATTCAAAATCACCTCTTATTAGAGTGGGAAAAGCCTTAAAAGACCACCAATCCAATGGCACCCAAACTAGGAAGACAATTTAAGTCATCTGGGGATTTTCTGAAGAATACAGCATCAGCGGACCCGTCACATGATAAAATTAGAGCTTCTTGGAAGCAACAGAGTCTAACTCCTTCATGTTAGGCCTACTACTGGCCTTTATGAAAGTCACCCTCTGCACGAGGCACATGACTTGGCAGGTGGAAAATCTGAATTTTAGTCCTATCCTCTCAGCCAAATTCACTTGTGCAGTGCACAACCTGCATAACTATACATAGGTGCCATAATGTGCAAAATGAAAAAATTGAGACCCACAGGATTCAATTTCATTCTTGTGCTAATTTATCCTCTGACCCATTCAGTTACTCAACCATCATTTACTGAGCATTTGAAAGGCCAAGTTCTGTGGAAATAAAATGAATAAGACATGGCCCCTGTCCCTAGGGAATGTGCAGTGCACCTGGAAGATAACTGTAACACAATGCTTTTATGTATTTTATTGCATCTGATCTTCCAACAACACGGAGAGGTAGGCACTAGTAGTAGTATCTGTTATACTGATTGAGAACCGGAGGATGAGAGACATGTTAATCACTAGTGACTCTACCGTCTAACTATGGATTTGCTTTTATAAGTAAACTATCAGCTCTTTGAGGGTTGCCATTTGCCTGTCTTGTTCAGTTCCCTACTCCCAGAAGGAGGACAGTGTCTGGTCCATAGCAAACAATGACTGAATAAATGAAGGAATGAAGGAACAAACACATTTTATACAACGTATGCGGTCAGGCCAACCAAACCATTTTCTGATTTAGGAGAAAAGCCAAAAGCAATGTCACTTTGTAAATTTCAACAAAAAGCCCATACCCACTAACTTTAATAATGTAAACTTATTTGTCAGGAACTGTGAGCATTTCCTTTCCAAACCTGCACTTTTATAGTTAAGACATATTTTTTGCTTCACTGCCAGTAAAGGAAATTTCTTACTGTGGCACAAGCCAGTTTATGGTCTATTTCTTTTTATGTGGATGGTTAAAAAAAAAAGTCATCATTTTGTGCCATTCTAGTGGTCCAGAATAAACTGTCCATATCAAATGTGGATGGTATGAACATTATGCTAGCGATGCCTCACAGACTCCCAAATACCAGAGCTGGCAGTAATCACCAAGCACATGTGTCAGTCTCCTACTCTTAAATGTGCAAGGAACTGCCTGCCAGGTTGTTAAGGAAATCACTGAAAACCACGTAGCAGTTGGTGTCAGGGCTGGGATTGGATCACATCTCTCATGGAAAGTTCATTTCCTCTGTTGAGGTATTCACAAATAGAATCTCAGTGTTGGGCATCGGTGGCACAAACCCATACCCGTGTGCTTCCATGGAACACAGAGGAAAGAGAAATATGGCTCTAAATCGTCTGCCCTATCTGCAGCCCCTAGTCTTACCACCCACTTCTGGAAGGAATTCATGGAACTTGAAGGCGAGTGTATCAAGTGGATTTTGGGGCAGAACCAACTGCCTCCAAAGTTAGTGGCTTAAAACAAAAAACACCAATTTAGCTCATGGTTCTAGGAGTTGGCGACTTGGACTGGGTTCTGCTGGGATGTTCTTCTGGTCTCAGTTCAGGAAGGTATCAGCAGTCAGCTGTTGGCTAAGAGGAAGCTCCATTTCTGAAGCTGGCTGGATACCGGCAAGAATGTTGGGAAGGATTGGGCCACATACCTGTTATCCTCTGGCAAGCTCGCAGGGCTTGTAAACATGGCAGTTGCAGCATTATGGCAAAGAGAAGAAGCACACATCCTGGGCTAAAACTGACACACCACCCCTTCTACAGCATCCCATTGCTGTGGCAGACCACAAGGCTAGCATACATTCAAGGAACAAAAGAACAGACTCTATGTCAGTGGGAGGAGCTTACAGTCACACTGCAAAGGTATGGGAATGGGGCAGGAAGGAATGTGTAGCTGTTTGGGTGGCCTGCATGGCTCAGTTGGTTAAATGCCTGCCTTTGGCTCTGGTCATGATCCCAGAGGGTCCTGGGATGGAGCCCCATGTTATGCTCCCTGCTCAGCAGGAAACCTGCTTTTCCCTCTCCCTCTGATACTCCCCCTGCTGTGCTCCTTCTCTCTCTCTCTCCCTGTCAAAGAAATAACATCTGAAAAAAAAAAAAGAATGGTGACTGTTTCTGCAATCTCTCACATACCCTCCCCCAGGGCCCTAGATTCTAACATGCTTTCTTCTGCAGGATTCTCAGCCTGTGAGGACATTCATTTGCACCTTTGTCAAGGATAAGCTCATATCCAAATGAGGAGCTATTGAGAGGACAAGGTATTTAGAATGGAGAGAGTCACTGACCCAATAGGGAAGCAGGGCATGCAAAGTCATCTTATGTAGTTATGTCATCAACATGAAGCCCATACAGTAGTTAAGCATATGGGTCCTGGAGTCAGCCTGCCTGGGTTTGAATCTCAAAGTGAGATGCACCAGCTACGTGACCCCACACAAATTACTTAACTTCTCTAGACCTCAATGTCCCTGTTTGCAAAATGCAATGACCCCAACAGTGTTATCATTAATGCACAGGATTCACATATAGGAGGAGGTAAATAAACAACCATGACTACTGGCTTAGTAAGATTATAACAAAACAGTGAGAGAAGTACCTTCCTTCCAAGCCCCCAGCATTTAAAAAAATATATATATTTATTTGAGAGAGAGAGAGAGAATGCATGAGTTGGGGAAAGGGCAGAGGGAGAGGGAGAAAAGCATACCTCGCTGAGTAGAGAGCCTTACATGGGGCTTGAACCCAGGACCCTGAGATCATGGCCTAAGCCAAAATCAGATGCTTATCCAACTGAGCCATAAGGTGCCCCAACAACCCCAGCATTTTTGTCCTCCAGGTTCAGGAAAAATCTGTTACATCACAGCTATGCTGTCCACAGATGGAAGAGTCCCAGGGAGAGGAGAGGAGAGGTCAGTGGCCCAGCCAGGAGAGCAGTCAGATATCCCAACAGGAGAGGATGGAGGAGAAGGTAGCACCCTACCTCCCTTCCTTGCTGCAACCCTGGAGGTGGCAGGACTACCCAAGAAGATCTAAGTGGAAACAGGGGGCCTCAACCCTAAGCTCTGTGGCATCCAAACTCTCCAGAAAGGGCCTGGGAAAATCCAGTCCCCCAGAGGCTCGGGGGGACCATGGCAGCCAGAAGCAATCCCCAAGGAGGGACTTACCACAGCTTCCAGACCTTGTGAATTCCGTGGGCTTCTCACATAGCCCCAGGGATGGGGAAGGGCTGCCGTGAAACATAAATCAGGGTGAATTTCATGCCCTTCCTAACAAGAGGAGAAAGGGTCAAGCAAGATTTATTTGACTTAGAAGGACAGAGAAATGTGCATTGTTTTTTGCCCTGCTTCTTTACAATAGTGGCCATCGGCTCAATTCACTGTTCCACACAGCACAAGCTCAGCTAACAAACCCTCAGGCCAGAGCACAGGCTGAGGCCTGTGGCGAAGGTCCAAGGCATCCAGGTGACCATGGCTGTGCCACATCCAACAGAGGAAGAGAAAGTATGGCCCAAGCATCCAATAGTCCTGGCCTGAGAAGGCTGCCCTTCTCAGGATACAGGGAAGCTTGGGAACAACTGAGGGGTCCCGTAGAAGATGTGGGTTTAGAGATGAGTAAGAGAAAACCTTAGCTCTACCACTTGCCCACATCTGCCTCCTCTCTGTGCCTCAGTTTCATCTTCTCTTTAGTCAAGACTGTATCCACCTTGCAGGACCATCATGAGAACTAAATAAAATCATGTACATAAAGAACTCGGTGCGTATAGGCCTGTAATAAACATCACCAACATCACCAACAGCTTACAGGATCTAAGTAGAAGTGGTGTTTCAGTGCTGATCTCAGCAGACAGAGATCTCTGTCTTCTGCACTCTCTGCAGAGAAACTGAGAGTCATCCCTGTCATGACTTTTCCTCCTTGGCTTCTAGACCCATTTTCCTAATGAACTGAGCCCTTCAGCACGCATGTTCTCAAGCCTGGTTGTAGTAGGTGCTCAGTAACTGGTAAAAAAGGTAATAAATGCTGTTATGTCAGTCCAGGATTTAAAGTTCACTGTCCCACAACCAGAGAGAAAACTTATTTGGGGACCATTGCCACCAACCATCATAGGGTTGTTAGGACAGTCCAAAAAGATGATGTCCAGGGTAAGTTTGGTGTTTCTGTCCTTGGCAGATCAGAATTTCCCAAGAAACAGTAGCTACTGTTATCAATCATTAATGATTAATATATAATTAATATCATGTCATCATTATGTCATCATATTCATTGCTGCCTCCATCTCCTCCTCACCCTTTTTGCAAACATAATTAACCTCACATCCTGGTGTCTAGTACATAGGTACTTAGAGGTCAAGTGAGATTGACCCACAGCCCTCTAGACCTCAGTCTTCTTATCTAGAAAATAAAGATGATAAATTGTTGGAAAGCTGAGTCATGGGAGGGCCTAGCACAGCACTTAGAACATGTTCATCATCAGCATCCTGATGATCTTTTTAAATAATTTTGACTCCTCCACCAACTAATGCATGCCATGACCCTCTTTTTCATTCATAAGCAAGCCATCCTCTGTGGGCCATGCTTCTGTGTCTCCCTCTTGCCCTTTTTTTTTTTTGCCCTCTCATTATAAAAACAAGTCACAAGTAAGTAAAATCATGTGATACCTGACTTTCTCTACTTGGCTTATTTCACTCAGCATAATCTCTTCCAATCCAGGAAATGGGAAGTAGAGTAATTTGGGGAGAGAAACGAAACATGAGAGACTGTGGACTCAGAAACAAACTGAGGGTCTTGGAGGGAAGGGAGTGGGGGGATGGGCGAGCCTGGTGGTGGGTACTGAGGGCACGTATTGCATGGAGCACTGGGTGTGGGGCATAAACAATGAATCTTGGAACACTGAAAAAATAAAATAAAGAAAAATAAAAAAGGACCAATTAAAAAAAAAACAAAAAACAAAAACCAAGTCATGCTTAGTTTCCAGATAAAACTCAAGCATCACACTCCATCTCTTACAAGCCTGGCAGAATCTAGGCCAGCCATGGAGCAGGATGGGAGGTGCTGAGATCCATGGGGCCAGCTCTGGAGACAGCAGCTAGGGACCCATTCCCTGTGTCCCTGGGAGGCACCCTGAGCCAGGCCAGGAGCCACCTGGGAAGGTACATATCCAAGAAAAGGAAAACAGATGCACTAACTTGGAAATAATCACTTATGGAAAAATCTCAGGTTGGCAGGACTTCTTTATTCTGCTGGAAGCGTCTTTCTGGCCTGGGGCGGTTTTCCAAGCCCTTGAAGGCATGTCTAAAAGCCCCTCTTTGCTTACTGACTTCTAACAGCATTTCATTCGATTTTCCCAAGATTACCAGTGTGATTTTTCTTTAACTCTGGCTCTGAATTTTGTTTTCCAGACTTGAGTATGAGTTATGCTCCACTCCACGCCTGAACCAATCAGTTCCTTGACTCCCCTCCCTCAAGTAGCAGACCCTTCTATAGATAAGAAGGTCTAGGACCCTCTGCCGGGTGGGGGGAGGGAGGGACAGCTCTTCACAAGAACTAAATTAAGGCACAACATTCTTTTTCAAAATGAGAAAATCCTCATTAAAAAAATGTACACCCTATGTTTTAATTTTCACTCTTCATTGTGAATTTGTTCATGTTAGTTGCTCAATAAAATGAGGTACAGTGGATCACAGGATGTAGAATCCCTTCCTTCCCAGGCCGGTGACACCTAATTATTCCATTTGGTATTAAAACCACGGCCTCTGCACTCAAGATTTCAAGGCCACAAAAACCCAGTAGACTAAGCTAATATAAGATATTGGTATCCCCTAGATTCAGTTCCTGAAATTGCATGTTTATTTATGAAGGATAATTAAATAGTTTAACAATTACATTGTGCTTTTCCATATACTTTAAATGCTTTACAAGCACTCATTCTTGGAAGCCTTGTGATAACCCTATGAGAAAGGTATTATTATGATTCGCCATATTTTGCAGACGAATAAAGCAAAGCACAAAAAGATGGAGTTACCTGTCCAGGGTCACACTGCTACTCAGCGGTAGAACAGGATTTAAAGGAGGGCAGGTTGACTGGCCAGTGTCTATATGCAGAGCCATGACACTACATTGGCACTAGAACTTTCCACTAGGGAAAACGTGAAGGCCTCAGGACACATGGTGAAACCCAACACCTCAAAACATCAAGTGTCAGTGACCCCAGATGGCCACTCTGAGACAGTGCAACCTCAGAGTCAGGTTTAGCTTTGAACCTGGCCGGTAGGTCCCACCTGTTCTTAGCCTTGCCTGAGTTTCTTCACCTCTCTACACCTCAGCCTGCTGCCATGAGGATTAAAAGGGCAATACTCACAAAGCCTTAAAAGCAATGCTTGGCACACTCTAAAATTTCAATAAATATTAGCCCCTGTTATTACCACTTTGCAGATGAGAACACTGAGGGAAGCCAAGGACTCCCCCAAAGCAAAGCCACAATTGCTGGCTGCCTCAAGCAGATTTTACTAGAGCAGGTGTGGATTCATTTTGCCACGTGCCCTTCCTGCCCTGCCCACTGGGATATCTGTACACTCTAAGGGCACATCTGGGCTCCTGGCCCCCCAGGAACCCCCAAAACCGCCCAGAAACGAAGGGCCTTGGAATTCGGGCGGTACCCCACAAGCGTGTTGCCAGGCAGCTCCTGGTGACAGCCCACAGGCTCATGGCCACCCTTCAGGCCAGTGTGTGGAATGGGTGATTGTTTATTGAGGCAGCTCCCGTACTGTGATGGCTGGAGAAAGTAAATGCAAACCAACAAGGGAGAGATGGCCACAAAGGCAAACGAACAGCCAGCAATCGATATAATTAATCTGTCGGAAAGCCAGGCACCAAACTCAAGTGGGTTTGCTGCCTGTTTGAAGCATTTATCTTAAAGGCTGAGACGCATTGGGTCTGCCCAGAGAACAAGTTTGCATTTCAAAGATGCCTTGAGGAGAAGTGGTATCCCGGCCTGCAAACAAGGTCTTTGAAGGTTTGCAATTCCTCAGCATCTAGCGAAACAGTCGAAACAGTCGCTCCATAAAGGCAGCTTAACTCTGTCAGAGGTTTCGCTGTGTGAGACAAGCCATCTTCTCACGTTTCCCACCAGAGACCCAAGAGTCTCTCCGCCCACATGTTTGAGGTGGGCATGCGGTTTATCCCACCAGGAAATCAGGATGTCAGGACCAGAGAGGGCAGTCACCTTGCCCTCCCCCACGTGTTTCTCCAGGGCTAACAGCCTTCAACACAAGACCTGTGCCTAGGGCACACAGCAACACTTTTAAGATGACCTTGAACATGTTTTAATTCCTTTTAAAAGAAAAAAAATAAAAATAAACTTTTAGGTTGTTGGAATGTTTTACTACATGAGATATGTATATATCTTTATCCTGACATAGTTGGCATATGTGTATGTGTTTGTTTGTTTTTTTTAATGGAGGTGGGGGTTACTGAAGGCAGAAGTGCCTAGGTCCTATTACCCAAGTTGCTCCAAAGGACAAATGGACATATAAGAATGATGGTTATAAAGAAGAACGTCTTCAGTTTTAAAATGTTCAAGTGGGGGTGCCTGAGTGGCTCAGTTGGTTATGTATCTGCCTTCAGTTCAGGTCATGATTCCAAGGTCCTAGGATCAAGCCCTGCATCGGGCTCCCAGCTCAGCAGGGAGCCTGCTTTGCCCTCTCCCTCTGCCACTCCCCATTTGTGTGCTCTATCTCTCTCTGTTAAATAAATAAATAAAATATTTAAAAAAAAAAAAAAGGTTCAAGTGAACAGAAGGCAATGAAGTGATGGAGAAATGGCCCTTGGCCACCCAGAGTCAAGGCACCTGCACTGCGTGATGCCCACAGCCACCCCAGAGACTCTGGTCCCCCAAGGTGCACATTCCTAAGTACTGAGAATTCAGGGAACTCATAACTGTGTTTGACTCCCCTTCTTTTTGGGGTCTCCTGAAACAGACACTGTCAGGATATCATCCATATCCTCAGATCTCCCTATGGGCTCCTGCTGACCTCTAACAGCTAGATGCTGCATCTCTGTGCCAGAGGAGTTTCTTTTTCTAGAACTGTGAACAGTCAAGCTGCCAGTGTACCCAGCATGCCAGAGGTACTCAGGAATTAACACTCCTGGAGCAGCCCTCCTACAAGGACTCTCAGGAATCAGTGTATAAATGCCCCTCGGATGGGATCATTGTGAGGTTTGTGTTTGGCACTAGTTCCCAACTGAACTTTAAACATGCATTACCATTGCTGCTTTTAACAGTTCAACTAAGGGATTGATATTCAAACTATATGAAGAACTCGTATAACTCAATAGCAAAAAACCAAAGCAATTAAAAACTGGGCAGAGGATCTGAATACATATTTCAAAAAAAAAAAAAAGCACACAATTGGCCAACAGGTATCTGAAAAGACACTCGATATCACGAATCAGCTGGGAAATGCCAACTGAAACCACAATGAGATATCACCTCACACTGGTCAAAATGACTATTATCCAAAAGACAAGAAATAATAGTGTTGGATCTTGAGGGCATTATGCTAAGTAAAATAAGTCAGATAGAGAAAGACATATGATCTTACTTATATGTGGATTCTAAAAACAAAACAAAAAACAACTAAATTCATAGAAACAATGAACAGACTGGTGGTTGCCAGAGGTGAAGAGTTGGGAGGAGGTGCACCTGGGAGGCTCAGTCATTAAGCGACTGCCTTCGTCTCGGGTCATGATCCTGGAGTCCCGGGATCCAGCCCCACATCAGGCTCCCTGCTCGGCGGGAAGCCTGCTTCTCCTTCTTTCATTCCCCCTGCTTGTGTTCCCTCTCTAGCTGTGTTTCTCTCTGTCAAATAAATAAATAAAATATTAAAAAAAAAAAGAGAGTTACGGGGGAGGGAGAAATGAGTGGGTGAAGAGAGTCAAAAAAGAAGCTTCCAGTTATAAAATAAGTCAGTCATAGTAATGTAATGTACAGCATGGTGACTATGGTTAATAGTTGCTTATTTGCAAGTTGTTGTGGTTGCTTATTTGCAAATTTTTAAGAGAGCAGATCTTAAGTTCTTATATACGAAAAAAATTTTGCAACTATATATGGTGACAGACGTGAACTAGACCTCTTTTGGAGATCATTTTGCAACACATGCAAATATAAAATCATTATGTTGTACTCCTGCAACGAATATAATGGTATGTGTCAACTGCATATCATAAAAAAGAAAATGGCACAATCCATTGGTTATCTTCTCTTCCCTGCATCACCTCTCCACCATCTCTACACTTCCTTCCTATATCCCAGATAAAAACTTGAACTCAGATCCTCCATTCAGCATCTGCTTCTGAAAGAACACAAAGACTCCCTCCTGTAGCAATCCACCAGTTTATGCTCAAGGAAAGGTGACTCACAGGGGAGCAGGCACAAAGAAGAGTACCCAGTCATGCAGTTACACTTCATAGCCAGACCTAAATGTCTCTGGAAGCAGCCACACCACCCATCCTCTACACTCCAGAGGGTAACAGAATTTGGGGTCTTACAGAACAGGATGGCATCGTCCAAGGCCTGGGATCTTAGAATTGTGAGAATGTTAGTGGGTCTCTCACCCTCATCTTATGTCAAAGATGACTTAGCGGGGTGCCTGGCTGGCTCAATCAGAAGAGCATGTGACTCCTGATCTTGGTGTTATAAGTTTGAGCCTCATGTTGGGTGTAGAAATTACTAAAAAAAAAAAAAAAAAAAAAAAAAATTTAATGAAAAAAAAAAGATGACTTAGCACTATTAAGATAAACAGCCTGTTTGCAAACACAAAAGCTTTTCAAGAACTCAACATCTAAATAAGAGGGCATTCAAATATTTTCCTGAGAAAAAGTCGCCACCTCACTTACAAGAAAATCTACTTTCCTTCCTCCCTTATGACTGTGGTGATCAGCTGACCCCTTGTATGCTGCATTTCTAAATTGATTATATTTTCTTACTTTTTATATACCTGATGCTCTGGCATTTGAAGCTTTTATCTTGATGAAGAAACATCTCCCAGGGTTCACTAGTTGCTGGGGCAGCAAACAACTCTCCATAAGTGTCAGAGCCTTAAACATGCCCTGTCAACTAAACCCAAACTTATACTCCCAACCATCTCCTTTATCAAATTATCACACATCGCGTCAATATTCCCCCTGCCCCAAATCACCCAGGGCAGGTACTCCATAACTAGGGACCACCACTACACTATCTAGTTCTCAACTCACTCAGAGTACCTATCCTGTGTCTCCTTATTTCTTCCAGTGAAAACCTGAGTAAAAGCTCTGGATCTTCCGCCCTCTTGCCTCCTGACAGACCTGAGTGCCCTTCCGTGTGATACTGCATGGCTTGTTGAGCCTCCTGTTTCCAGACATCTGTTAAGTATAAACCTCCTTCTTGACACCATGCCCACATCTGCACCACATCTGATGAAAACAGATTCCAAGCACAATTTTTAGAACAACCCCAACCCAGTGTCAACCTTTATAACTGAGAACTGGCCCAAGTACCTCACAATGCCGACCCAAGTTAGTTTTCAAAAACCTCCACACTCAAGTGGATTTTTCCTTTTTAAAGCTTATTTTCCAAAAGCTTTCCCTGACCTAATATGAGAGGACAATTTCTTGAGATGGTACTTGTTTTTCCTTCATTCCTTTTTCTCCTGTCCACCCAGTCTCTACATGTAGTTCCTTGACTTGGAGAATTGTGGAAGAAAATATACCCTGCTTAAAGACAACAGCTTTTCCTTTACTTTGTAAAAATTTAATTAATGGTCATGCTAGATGTCCCCAAGTGTGGAAGGAAGGAACAGGCCCTTCTGTCTTGAGAGTAACAAGAAAAATGAAAGAGAAACTCTCAGATGTTCCCAAGAGTGGCAACACCCCAGAGGTGACAGGACATCAGTAGGATCCAACCTCTAGACCAACCTACTAGACCCAACCAATAGACCCAACCCCAAGCCCCAAGCTTGGCAGCAGAGTCACTAGACTCCAATGGACCAGTGAGCTGGGACTTTGGACTTTACTGAAAAGTAACCAGCATGGACGAGTGCTTGGGAGCTATCCAAGACCCTCTTTCCACACAGGACCTTAGGAAGACCCCAGAGTAGAAGCCACAATAATCACGAGATAAAGCATATCTATACCCAGTACAGTGGAAGTTTGAAGGGTAATTTAGATTAACTAAATAAATAAGAAACTTGGTGGGGCATGCCAGAAGGACAGAAGAGCTATGGCAGGCAAAACAAAGGCCCTCACCAAGACATCCATGCTGTAATCCCCAGAGCCTCTGAATATGTTTTGTTACATGGCAAGAGGGAGTTGGCAGGTATTGATTAAGTTAAAGCTCTTGAGAGAGGAAGTATGATGGACCTAATTGTGTCCCTGCTCAAAATTCGTATGTTAAAGCTTTCACCCTCAAAGTGTCTGTATTTGAAGAAAAAGCCTATAAGAAGGAATTAAGGTTAAATTAGGCAGGGCGCTGATGTGATAGGATTAGTGCCGATAGGAAAAGACAGTGGGAAGGAGTTCCCATTCTCTCTCTACCCTGTGAGGACACGGAGAGAAGGGGGCCATTTGCAAGCCAAGAAGAGCACTCTCACCAGGAACCCAACTGGCCCGCACTGTGATCTGATTTCCAGCTTCCAGAACTGTTAGAAAATAAATGTCCATTGCTTAGGCCACCAGTCTGTGGTATTTTGTGATGGCAACTGGAAGAGACTAAAGCAAGGAGGGTGTCCTGGATTATCCAGATGGGCCCAGTGTAACACAAGGGTCCTTCTACATGAGAGAGGAAGCAAGAGGGTAAGAACCAGAGAAGGAAACAGAGGTCAGAGAGATGGGATTGTTGGCTTTGAGGATGGAAGGAGACTGTGAACCAAGGGATGTGGGCAGTCTGTAGATGCCGCAAAAGGCAAGGCTAGATATTCTCCCCCGCAGCTTCCAGGAAGGACTCCAGGCAGCCAACTTCTTGATTTTAGCCCAAGGAGGCCCATTTTGGACTTCTAGCCTCTAAAACTATATGATAATAACCCTGCGTCATTTTAAGCCATCAAGGCTATAGTAATTTGTTACAAAAGCCATAGGAAATTGATAGAGGAGCCAATCTGAAAGGGTTCTTTGGTAGCTAGACATGAAACAATTTGAACAAAAACATATATATATAGCATGGTAATGGATTACAAGTCAAAGTATAAAATAAATATATGAATTATAGGAGTCCATACTGATATAAACAACTGAATAAATAAATAAATGGGAAGAAGGGGAAAATCTTCCTTTACAGAGTGATTCCAAATAACAGAAGTCAATAATTCTCCGTCCAGGAGGTGGGCCTTAACCAATTCCCTCAAGTGAGGGCTCCACTCACCGACCAGCTTCCAAAGAACACCATATGGAAAGGTAAAAAAAGAGACACCCTGGCAACATTATCCTCACGGGATGTTCAAGACTAACTTCATACTAAGTTATCACTCTTGCAACCTCATCATGAGAAATGTAAGACAAACCCAAATTGAGGGTAATCCTATAAATTATCTGACCAGTACTCTTTAAAACCATGTCATGAAAAACAAGGAAAGGCAGAGGAACTTCAAGCAGAGGAGACTAAGGAGACACCATGACTGAATGCAGTGTGGTAATGTGGATTGGATCCTGGAACACAGGAAGGCATTCTTGAAAAATTGGCAACATCTGAATAAAATCTGCAGCTGCATGAATAGAGGGAGGAGAAGAAAAGGGAAAAGTAGAGAAAGGAAGGGAAGGGGGAAATGTGTTATTTTGTCAAACCTGAATTTGTGGTTACAAAGCTCTACCAGCTACATAAACAACAAGAATGAGAATGAATTACAGCTTATTTTAAAGTACTACTTATAAACTAACACAGAGAGAAAGCTATAGACATAGATATGTAAGTATGCAAGTTGTATTTTGTCTACCCTAGGGGAAGCTCATTAACATTTAAACTTTCTTAATCAGGAATCTATTCCCCAGGATGGGTGGGGTGACCGGCATCTGATGGACTCTAATCAGAGGTCCAAACTCTAGAAGGGCCTAGCTCAAGCACTTTCAACACTTCTATTTAAATCTGCTCTAGAGGATCATTAATTAGCAGATGAGATGTTAGAAAAACTTCTTCACTGATTAAATGAGTGGAGCACAGGGTATGTGGAAGGCTAGAAACACCGTGATACGGATTCTCCATCCTTGGTAAACACAGGAGAACCATCTGTTGAGCCAGGCAGCTGAATGGTGTCCTGTGTCTGGAATCCCATTGGTCCTGTCTGTCTCCCACCTTTGTCTTCTGGTCATTCTTGCCTGTTGCTGGATCTGATTAGAAAGTTTAGCTCCTGGTGGTGGGTACTGGGGATACCTAAAGCGTGGAGCACTGGGTGTGGGGAATGGGGAATGAATCTTGGAACACTGGAAAAAAAATATTAAGTAACAATAAAAAAAAATAATTCACAAACAGAAGGCTATACTTTATTATGATAATGATTATTATTATGTTATGCTAGTCACCATAGAGTACATCATTAGTTTTTGATGTAGTGTTCCATGATTCATTGTTTGTGTATATTTACTGGAAGAGATTGGTAAAAAATATAGGTAATTGGAAACCATTAGTGATTAAAATAATTTTTTAAAGCAAAAAAAAAAAAAAAGAAAAGAAAAGAAAAAAGAAAGTTTAGCTCCCCGGTGATCCTTTCATGCAGGGACTTGTCAAAGCAGATAGAAACACGACAGGCTGCGAGGAGCTCCTAGGATAGGAGAGGGCTATTTTCGTGGCCTCTGGCTCCATAACAAGTGTAGCAGAGTTTAGAGAGGACATAATAAACCACCTAGAAGTGAGGCAGTGAGAGGGAGACCTAGACCACTTGTTTCCAACTATTGGATGCTCCAGATGGTCACCAAAAAGAGTAGGGCAACTGAATGGTCAAATCAGTTCTCTGCCCCAGTAGGGATGGAAGGCAGAAAGCAAGGAAAGGGGGAGAGAGAAGAGAAAGGGAATAAAGCTGGAGATGAAGAAAGGAGAAAGAGAGAGTAGGGGGACAGGGGAGGAGAAGAGGGGAGGAAAAAAGGAGGGAAACAAGGAGGAAGAGGGGATGCAGAGGATGAGCCCGGGCTTGGAATGGGAGAGGACCAGAAAAAGGAGCAAGTTGAAAAGGGATATTGACATGGCTACCGACTGGCCCAAATTCTTGGCCAGCAAGGGATTATCCATGATGTCTACTGAGCAGCTTTCACACCCTCTGCTCTCTGCTGCTGCCTCCAGCTTTCTGTTTCCTAGGTACTACTGGCTGCAAAAAATTCAGGCCCATGATAAGTCACTCTAGGCAGGAGTGCTAAGACTGACCAACATTAATAGAGGGGAGTTTAATGGGGTAAAAAGTCCTTACCTGTCCTTACAAGCCCTAGAGTAGGGAGGGAGATGGAGCCCCCAGCAATACACAAGGGAGTCCTCAATCTCAGAGCCTGAGATATCCAAGCCCTTGGCTTCTTAGAAGCACATTAAAGTATTAAATCAACAAGGGACTCTTCCTGCCTAGGCCACTGAGCCCCTGACATCTTAACAGCAGAGAGGAGACTAGCCACCTCCTTCTAGTTTTTCAGAAAATAGCAGCTGGATTCTCTCCTCCCCCAGGAAGCCTTCCTAGAATGAATTTCCTTAGTAAATTTCCTCCAGGGGTCTCATGCAATTTGCCTTCTATGGTGTTTACATAAAACACTTTCAGGCCCTGAGAAAAGCACAGGGTTTTAGAGATAATAGCCAAATACTACTACCACTAACAACAATAATAGGTGATATGCTGTATATGAAGCACTTACCACACTTTGCAACATGCCCTGTCCACATACTGTCCCACTCAATTTTCCCAACCTAGGAACCTAAGAATTATAAAAATCCCCATATGAGTGCTGAGGAAAACTAAGGGAACTGAGGCACCCACACGTCAAGGATTTTTCCCAAGATCACAACTAATGGGTAATGCAGCCATGATTCAGACTCTGAATCAGATCCTAGCTCAACCACTCAGTCTCAGGGTCACCTGGGAGAATGGACTTCAGCTCTCTACACCTGGGTTTCCTCACTGGACATGTGTGGGTAATTCATCCACCCAGAAGGACTATAAGGAATGACTAAAACTAACATGCATGATGGGTTGATAGCCTGGGATGCGACAGCCACTTAAAAAAAGTGAATGCCACTTAAAATTCAATTTATTTATTGAATAAATAAACAAATATATCATGACTATTAGCTACCAGAATTTCCTTGAGACATCTCCTGACATCCTCTCATCTATGTTAGTTTTTCTAGTCCTCATCACTGTGGGTGGCACTGGTAGGGGGGTGCTGCTCAGCACACATTTCCTGAGTGGCCATTGTCATGCTATGTCTTTGGGGGAAGTGAGCCTTAACCTCCAAGCCATGTGTTTGGGGGTGGAGGGGAGAGAACCATCCTTCTAGTGCTCCCCAGACCACCAGAGTCCTGCCTTAAGATTTTTCCAGCAAAATCTAGAGAGGGCAAGACTTCTGCTCTGACTAGGGAGTTCTCAAGATAAGAGCAAGGGTCTGCTAGCAGCTATCTCTCCATGGTGTAGAAGGAACCCGCACTCAGAAAGAGAAGATAAAGTCCTCAATGAGAGAGGCACAGATGAACCCCGCCAGCCTGTGTGAGTATTCGGTTCGAGTCATCACGGAAGCCAATCCCATCCCTACCCTCGTTGTAGTTTGGTTTCATGTGCTAACACAGTCCCCTCTTTGACTGAGCTAATTTAAGTTGCTTTCCTGTTATTTCTGAACAAAAGAGAGCCAATTAATACAATCACTGAGCTCACCATCACTTCTTCATTTATCCAATGGATGTTCACTGAGTGTTAAAAATAAGCCACACACTGTGGATACTGCATGGACACCGGAAGAGACAACAGTGAAAGAAGAAAGTAAAGGACATGGGCAATGTTTATGGTAAATGCAAGAACACATGCTAGGCACATGCATACGTATTGCCTCATTAAAGTATGATGAAAATTCTGCCAAGCAGGTATTCTTGTCCCAATTTTACAGATAATAACACTGAAGTACAAAGAACATGTTCACTATTGTGATAACAATATCTATCATGAGTTGAATGTTTACTACATGGCAGGTGTTGTGCTAAATGCTCATATTTATTGATTCACTATTTTTCAACTGATTCTAAGGTGCCATCACTTATAAAAGATATTAACTGAAAACTAAAAAAAAATGTTAGACACTCATTATGGATGAATTCTGTGTTCCCCAAATCCATATGTCAAAGCTCTTACATCAGAAGATGACATTATTTGGAAATAGGGTGACTACAGATGTAATCAGTAAAGTAATCATGAGGTCACACTGGGGTGTGATGGGCCTCTGATCCAATATGACTGGTCTCCAAAGAAGACATGACTGTCTCTCTCATGAAGAAACAGACAGACACACAGGGAGAACCCAATGTGATAGTTTGAGGTAGGATGCTACAAACCTAGAAACTCCCAGGAGCTAGGAGAGGCTCCCGGAACAGATCCTTCCCTACAACCTTCAGAGGGAGTATGGCCCTGCCAGTACCTTGATCTTGAATCTTGAGCCTCTAGAACTATGACAGAATAAATTTCTGTTGTTTCAGGCACTCAATTTTTTGGACTTTGTTACAACAGCCCGAAAACTAATACCTCACTGTTGCTGGAAAGTTGCTCTTTAATTATAAGTTGTTAAAGTATCAGTTGTCCAATCATGAAATAAAGTAGTTTTGTCTTTGCAACAAACACTATAAGCCCCATTTTACAGATGGAGAAAATGAGATACTAGATATCTTACCCAAGATTCATATTATATATTGGTGGAGCCAGGACTGAATGCAATGCTGAGTTTTTAAACAGTGTCCTGGGCTACCCAGCGGAGGCCCCCATAGCCACCACACATGCACACACAGGCGCACACACATCCCTCTAGATTTATACTTAGGCCCTCCACTCACAGACCATTTAGAACCACTGACAAAGTTACATCTCCAAAGAAGGATGGCCATTTGCCTAAAAGGGCCGTTCACTAACTATTCCTTTTCTAACTGCTGTGGCCAAAACCAATCCACACTTTGCTCTTTGCTCAGACCAGAGTTGTGTCTGCCAGTTTAAATGCTTCCTCGAGTGATGGAGATTTCCAGGCCATTCCTTGGTAGAATTCTAGCCATGATGTATCAGATCAGCATGGAGGGCTTCTCAAGGGAACCAGCAGGAATGCTGACAGAGGTCACAGCTTGCCTCCTCTACATAATGAGTGGGACACAAAGTCCTCAAAAGGTTTCTGAAGGTTCCCAGAGGGCTTAGGGGCCATTTGTGTCATGGTCTGGCAACCCTTTTAAATTCTGGGCATGCCTTCCATCCCCTTCATCACATTTCCTGTGTTCTTCTAGTTCTCAAATGCATCTTGAGGAAAGGGCATTTGTAACATTCCACAGAGATATTCTGGTGAGGAATGGGAATTTGTAAGGACAAATGATGCCAGAGTTTTTGTTTAAGAGTTTATCATAAAGTACTATGGCTCCAAGAAAACAAAGCAGGTCAGAAACTGTCCGTCACCAGCAGAAAGGCGGGCTTGGCTTCTATGTTCCCCTCTGTATCCCTGGTGCTTGGCCTACAGCATTGCACACAGCAAGTCCTCACTCAATAAACCTCACAGAATCAACAAAGACAGGATCAAAGATATAAGAAAATAGAAGTCTAAACAGAGAGGGAGATAGAAACAAGCATTTATGAAGCATCTACTAAACACAGGAACTTTCCAGGCAGCCTCCCCTACCGCTAAGGTGACCAACCATGCTGGGTGCCCTCAACTGATTGGGTTCCCGGGACTTTCAGGGCCAAATTCAGGAAAACCCCAGACAAACTGGGGCAATTTTGTTATTCAACTTATATTACCTCATTTAAACCTCGCAACAATCCTATGACATAAGGAGCTCCAATTCACAGATGAAGAAAGGGAGACTTAAGTAAATTCTTACCTAAAGCTTTATGGAAGGTTGGCCATTTTGGCAAGATTTAAATCATGATAGGTTTGATTCCAGAGACCAAGCTTACCCAACCATACTATGACACTAAATCCAACTGACTTCATGATTTATTCAAATATCTATCATCCCAGCTTCCAACTACTATAAGGGCAGTAAATCCTGGCTTGCCCACCTTTGAGAAAGAGCTTGCTGGGATAGAATAGAGTCAGGTTCCACACCTGACTTCAATAAATACCTGCTGAATGAACGAATGCTCAGTTGGGAGATCTAGGTGCAACTCTTTCCTCCCTACAGTCTACCAACCTGTTCTCTTGGGACTCAGTTTGCCTAAATTTTTCTGAAATGGAAGGATCTGGAGCATGGCTTCAAAGGTGATTGATTCTGGGCAAGGAGGAGAGGAATAAAGAGAGTTACAAGAGGATAGAATGTCATGAACCAAGGCAGGGAGAAGAGACAGCTGGAGCATGTTCAGGAGGTGTAAGTAAAAAAGAAAATCTGTATCAGAGCAATGGGCCAAATGGCAGATGTCAGGAGAACGGACATGATTCCCTAGGGCACAGGAGGATAGTGTTAGAGCCCCATTTGTTTACTTTTTCTCATTATTTAAATTTTTTCCTTTTTGTCTACTTTTTAATGAAAATAGCATTTTACTGAAGCAGAACACATACAATTTGTAAGCAACCTAAAAATACTGGACGTTCTCAGGGCCTTTACAGCTGAGGCACAGTTAAAAAAAAAACAACTGAGAATCACTGCATTTTCCTAAGGGGAGCTTAATGTGGCCAAAGTATGTACTAATACTTCCTGTTTTCTTGAGCTTTGCACTCCACAAAAATCCTTTGCACTTTTTCTCCAACTATTCAGTTACTTACTTTACTATAAGGTCTTATGTTGAACTAGCCACAGATGTATGTTCATTCTGATTATTGGCCAAATACACAGTCAGTTGGGGTTTAATTTGAGGGGTACTAGGCTAGCCCTAACTTTGGGCCTAACTGGCCCAAAATACTACCCATCCTGAGTGCCAAGGGGACTGAAATATTCAGCATTTATGATTCTTTTGTGTTTAAACCTAGAAAAAGATATTAAAATAAATTGTTATTTAGAGCATGCTGTGGGCCAGTTTTGTGTTAGTCCCTGGAATATAAAAGAGAAAGAGAGAATGAACAGAAAGTAGGGGGTGGATCAAGGTAGGAAGGTAGATTTCACTGTTTATGGGGGACACAGGCATGTGAATAATCTTACAACAATTTGATGCAGTAAGTGCCTGATATGTAGTGAGTTTTCAGAAAATAGTATTGACTGAATTAGTGGATGAGAAGTGAGGTAGAATAAAAGGAAATAAGAAATGTCCTTAAAGCCCACAGGGATGGGGCGCCTGGGTGGCTCAGTTGGTTGAGCGACTGCCTTCGGCTCAGGTCATGATCCCGGAGACCCGGGATCGAGCCCCACATCGGGCTGCTTGCTCGGCGGGAAGCCTGCTTCTCCCTCTCTCACTCCCCCTGCTTGTGTTCCCTCTCTGCCTGTGTTTCTCTCTGTCAAATAAATAAAATCTTTAAAAAAAAAAAAAAAAGCCCACAGGAACCAGAGCAGGGGCGATTCATGAAGCTGGTGGCTATGGGTAATCCACAAAGAATGACTCTACCATGTAGAGGTGAACATGGGTCTTCAGGCAGAGGGAACTCTCAGTCATCTGGCACCAAAACCTTCATACCAGTCACCCTACTAGCAGGATGAGAGGCTAGGAAAGGACCAGTTAGGATTGCTTGCTGGGACGAATTGGAAGACAGATGTTGTTGCCTGACTTTAGAGAGAAGGAGGAACAGAGACACCAAAATGGCAGACCTGGGGTGCGGTGGGTGACAGCTTTTGGGGAATCTCCAGAGAGGGAAGGATAGGGAAGTAGATCCAGGAAGTATGTACAAATCTGAGGTTTTGCGTTCAGCTTTGACAACTACCATACCGAACCACTAGATGTCACCAAATGCAAAACCCGCTGGAGACTCAAGGGAACAAAGCCAGGAATCTTAATCCTTAAGAATTCCTCAGCTCAGCCCTGGGTAAATCTTAAAACTAAGGAATGGTACACCATAGGTTAAGAAGGACTGATTTTCATAAATGTTGCCAAAGGAGAAGCCACAGCCTGGTGTCCCAGCATCTCCCTCTTAGGCACACAGTGTCTTAGTGAATCCTCAGGGCAGCCCAGAGAGGCAGTACCACCATTTGCCCCAATTTACAAGTGTGAACATGGAGAGCCTGGCAGTCTCTGACATACTCGAGTTCGCACAGCTAGGAAGTGGCTGAACGAGGATCAAACCCAAGACTCTCAGACCTTGTACCTGAGCTTATTCACCTATGCCATGCCAAGAGAGGCTGGACAGGCTTATCCCTTGGACAAGACAGGCTGTCATGAGGCCTGAGGCTCAAAAGGCACACTGAAGCAAATCTTAAATTCATCAGCTCCATGATTCTAATAATTCTCTTTCCTTGATTACAATAGCTAATTGGAACAACTAATAGGATGGGATGGTAGCCTGATTTACCCCAGACCTTTTTTTAAACTTTTGACATATATTGTAATGTTGCGCTTCCTTTGGGAGGATGAGGGAGGTGTTGTGTGTTTCTGAGAAGCCTATCTAACACCTCAGTGCTGTTTGGTATGGGATAGCACTTGTGTGAGGGTATATGTTGTCTGACTCAGGAAATATATAAAAATGTAGATTGACAGAGAGTGGCATATTAAGAAGCCTACCATTCAACCATCAAAAGTCGAGGGACAACAGTAGTTTGGCATGGAGCACGGTCCTGCCTGTACCAGACGAGAAACTGGAATAACCCAGCATCAAAGAAGCTTTTATGTGCTCATTTCCTCATTCGAACATTCGAACATTCCAGCATAGAAGTGGCCAGCGCATGCCCTTGCTTTTATGACCAGTCCCCACAGTAGAGAAGAACTTTAAGTGAATTATTACTGTACAACACATCCAGGGCTATACTGGAGACACAAAGTACTAGTGGAGGGGAAAGGAGGACAGAGAGGAAAGAAAAGGTGTAAGGGAAAATGACTTTACAAACCACTGGATCTGGGTTTAAAAGATGCAGAGAAATTCAGGTACAGAAGGGAATGCCAATCAACAAGAAGCATAGGTGCAAAGGCACAGGAGCACAAGGGCATAAGGAGTTTACAGGAAGGCAAAGGTTCTAGCGTACCTGGTGGACTGGCAAACCTGGGGAGAGCAGGAAGCTGGAACAGAAGGAGACTAGAGGGGAAGGCAAGGGCTAGATTTGGTGTCACTATCTACTAAGCACTTGAGGTGGGGCTGGTCCAAACTGAGATGTGTCACAAGTATACAATACATAGCAGATTTTGAAGATTCAGTCAGAACAAAGAAAGTAAAATACTTTATTAATACTTGTATGCCATATGATTGTGGAAATGATAATATTGGGGATATACCGAGCTAAATAAAATATATTAACATTAATGTCACCTACTCATTTTTACTATTTTAATGTGGCTACTGGAAAATTAAGATGATGTATGAGGCTGGCATTATAACTCCACTGGACAGTGTTGGGACTGTTCAAGAGTGAGAGCATCCAGTGGCATCATAAGGGGCATGGGGCTCGTCTTCTAGCAGGAGAGAGTCATCAGACGTTTCTACCAGAGAAGCAACTCAGTACGATGCATGAGAGTTTAGAAACACTCGGGGTGGATGTAGAGGAGCCCTGTAATACTGTGGGCTGGTAAGGCACTTGGGGCCATTATAATTTGCCAAATCAGAAATGTTTAGGTCTGAATGAAACAGAAAAAGGAAGCGTGGGAGAGCTATTTAGGGCAAAGAAAAATACCTGGCAGGTCCAATTCAGATTACCACCCTGCAAAAAGACAGTCCTTTGGGAGGAAATCCCGACTCCTGATCAAATCACAAAATCAAACTCCCTAGCTGATGTAGAGCACAAAGCTGAAAAGATAGCTTTCAGGACACAGGAAAATACAGTGGGAATACTTAAGAGAGAGACTTACTCCTGTTTCCTTGTAAAGGATCCAAGAGAAAAATCCAACCTCATTAGGCTCCAGACAGCAATACTCAACAGTGTGCTCTTTTATGCATCCCTTCAAGGCTGCTGACAGGAAAGACTGTTGCCATGGAAACAGGCCCCGCCGGGAAGCAGAGTGGGGCAAACACAGACAGTCTCACAGCCTGCTGTGTCCACAAAGCTGACCAGTTGGTAAATATTACACCAGGCACATACCAGAGACACAAAGCAAACAGTAAGTCATCCCAACGCTGTGCTGGAATCGTTCCACGAGGAAATGTTGAACTTGGAAACTGTGTGGCTTGGTTCCCATGTTACAAAGGACCATCTCCCGATACAACAGGGCTGACAATGGGACATCTCAACATTTTTCCATAGTTATGAGTATCGTGAAGTATGTAGCCTTCCCAGACTACAGGCACCAGTGGCAAGAGAGATAGCAAGTTAATCTGGAGAGAAGTAGAAAATCAGTGGCCAAGTTACCTCTACCATTCTAGCAGTCTCAATTGTATTTACCTTTAAAATGGGTCTTATCTACATGTTGCTGGGTCATTTCAAACTTTCAATGATGAGATCAAATAGGTTAATAAATAACTGTGTAGCTGGTAAATAGTAGGTGCTTGGGGCGCCTGGGTGGTTCAGTTGGTTAAGCGACTGCCTTCGGCTCAGGTCATAATCCTGGAGACCTGGGATCGAGTCCCACATCGGGCTCCCCGCTCGGCGGGAAGCCTGCTTCTCCCTCTCTCACTCCCCCTGCTTGTATTCCCTCTCTGGCTCTGTTTCTCTCTGTCAAATAAATAAAATCTTTAAAAAAAAAATAGTAGGTGCTTAATAAAAGTAAGTCTCACTTCCCACTAAAGTGTATCCATATGTGTGGCATCTAGAACTAAAGATATTCTAGGCATAGTCTGAACACCATATATAACCATAAGACTATCACCTCCCTCCTTTTAGGCATAATACTTCTGTCAGGTAAGCCTAAAGCTGCTTTGACTTTCTCAGTACCTACCACTGAAAAAAATGATACTGACTTTTTTTTCTTTTTATTTTTTACCTTGATTACAGCTAAACCACATCTGCTACATTTTTTACCAATATAACTGAAAAACTGGATTCAAGTTCTGGGCTTGTCTAAGACCCCAGTTAATCCCATTTTATCATATTGAGGCTATAGCTCTAGTCTAGCAAGAGCATTTAAAAGCTGTCGTCTGTCCTCAGAGACTTTCCTGTCTGGAGCCCTGTGTTCCAAAATGTGATCTCTTAACCCCCCAAATTATAATTAGCTGAGGTGATTGTTTAAAACACAGGTTCTAAGCAGTAAATGAATTTTATCTGTACTAATAAAATTGGACAGTATCTTTGAAAAGAATAAAATGTATGTTCCTAGGCCCCACCCTAGACTTATCCATTCTGAACATCTGGAAGTAGGGTCCAGAAAATCACATTTTAGCAAACTCCTCAGGTGACATTCATAACCAATACAGTTTGGTCCAGTTGGTCCAGTTGGACCAAATTGTATTGACCAATCAATTCTCCTTCCACTCTTTTTTCTTTAAGGTTTTATTTATTTATTTGACAGAGAGATAGATCACAGGCAGGCAGAAAGGCAGGCAGAGAGAGAGGGGGAACCAGGCTCCCTGCTGAGCAGAGAGTCCAAAGTGGGATTCGATCCCAGGACCTTAAGATCATGACCTGAGCTGAAGGCAGAGGCTTTAACCCACTGAGCCACCTAGGCACCCCTCCTTCCACTCTTTTTGCATTTCTTAAACGGGTTCTTAGACCACTTATCTTGGAAGCTGCTGGATGCTTGTTAAAAATGTGGTTTGTGAACATCACCCACATGTAAAGAATCTTAATCTCTGGACCCAGAAATCAGCAGATATAACAAGATCTCCAGGTGATTCTTACCTACACCAAGGGTTCAGAACCATTGGCCTGATGAATTATCAAACAGCATGCATAAGAACTATCTGAAGAGCTACTGTTAAAACCCAGAGAGATTGCTGAGCCCACTTCTAGAGAATCCCAATTCAATAGGTCTGGAGAGGGACCCAAGAATTTATATTTCTAACCATCTTCCAAGTGATACAAATGCTGCCAATAGACAGATCACACTTTTAGTAACATTGTGTAAAACAGGCATTATTCTATATGTTTAAAAATATACCTGTGTTATAGGGACACTCGAGTGGCTCAGTCAGTTAAGCATCTGACTTTGACTCAGTTCATGATCTCAGGGTCCTGAGATCGAGCCCCATATCAGTCTCCCCAGTCAGCAGGGAGGTTGCTCCTCTCCCTCTATGCCTCCCCCTGCTCATGCTCTATTTTTATTTATAAAAATAAATCTATATTAAAAAATTAAATATATACATATATGTGTATGTGTGTATATACATATAGATAGATAGATAGATATACATATACCTATCTATAAAGAATCTCTACAAATCCTACTGAAACAAAAATGGCCATGCCTTTATTTTCAGTTGCTAATGTCTTTTAAACCTCTTTTAATCTAGAAAAATGGCCACCATGGATGTTTGGGGGTTGTGTGTTTAATATACATCTCTTGACCATTTTAATCATTTTAAAGTACACAATTCAATGGGTGTTTAGTACAGTTACAGCACTGTACACTAGTCACCACTCCTTAGTTCCAGAACTTTTTTTTTAAAGATTTTATTTTATTTATTTGGCAAACAGAACACAAGCAGAGCAAGCAGCAGAGAGAGAGGGAGAAGCAGACTCCCCACTGAGCATCGAGCCCAAGTGCAGGGCTGGATCCCAGGACCCTGGGATCATAACCTGAGCTGAAGGCAAACATTTAACTAAGCCACCTGGGTACCCCAAGAACTGTTTTAGCTCCACAAAAGGAAACCGCATACTCATCAAACAATCACTTCCCACCCCCATGTCCCTTGAGTCCCTGATGGCCACTAATCTACTTTTTGTCTCTATGGATCTGTCTATTATAGACATTTCATATAAATGAAATCACACAATACACAACATTTTGTGCTAGCTTCTTTCATTTAGTAGAATATTTTCAAGGTTCATCCATGTGATAGCATGTATAAGAACTTTATTCCTGATTTTGTCTGAGTAATATGGCATTGTATGGATATACCACATTTTATCCATTCATCAGTGGGTGGCTATTTCTTTTGTTTTTATCTTTTGACTAGTATGAACAGTGCTGCTATAAGTTCATATGTACAAGTTTTTAATGAACATCTGCTATCAATTCTTTTGAATATATATGTATAAGTAAAATCACTGGATCATACAATAATTCTATGTTTAACTTACTGTGGAACTGCCAAACTCTTTTCCATAGAATATACCATTTTTCATTCCACCCAGCAAGTATAAAAGTTCAAATTTCTCCACATCTTCACCAACAATTATTTTCCTCTTTTTTTGTTTGTTTTTTTATGGCCAAGCTACTGGGCATAAATTGCTATCTCTCTGTTGTTTTGATTTGGTATTTCCCAAACAACTAATGACATTGAGCATCTTCTCATTTCCAACCATTTCCATATCTTCTTTGGAGAAATGTCTATTCAACATTTTGCCCATATTTTATTTGGGCTGTCTTTTTACTGTTGAGTTATAAAAGTTATTTATATAGTCTTGATACTAGACCCTTACCAGATACATGATTTTTTTTTTTTTTAAGAAAGGGAGGGCAGGGAAGGGGAGAGGTTAGAGAGAGAATCTTAAGCAGGTTCCACACCCAGTACAGAGCCTGATGTGGAGCTGTATCGCACAATGCTGAGATCATGACTTGAACAGAGATCAAATGTCAGATGCTTAACCAAATGCGCCCTTGAAACTGAAGCCCTAGAGCTAAAGTTGTTTTTCTTAATGGCAAATTCCCAAGAACATCCTTAAATAGTTAAAATGTTTCCTAACAGTTTAAACATAAGGATTTGATAAGTGCTGCTAAAAACTTCCAGTCTCCCATTAATACTTTCCCCTAATATTTTGCAGTAGTGAAGCTGATGCAAAACAGAGAAACAAACACAACAGAAAACTGCATGCTGCAGCTAAGGAAAAATCACATCCTAGGAGTCTCGTGGGAGGATTTGCAGTGCTCACATGTTCAGCCACACATACCCATCCCATGTAGGGCCATCCTCAATCATCAAGAGCAGTCTACACGACACATCCCTGGGAGTGAAATAATTCCAGAGTCTTAGATAGCTTTCCAGGAAAGGAAAATAAAATGGATAGTCAAGAAAGGAAGGAAAGAAGGAAGGAAGGAAGGAAGGAAGGAAGGAAGGAAGGAAGGAAGGAAGGAAGGAAGGAGAGGGAGGGAGGGAGGAAGGAAGGGAAAGGAGGGAGGGAGAGGAAGGAAGGAAAGGAAAGGAAAGGAAAGGAAAGGAAAGGAAAGGAAAGGAAAGGAAAGGAAAGGAAAGGAAAGGAAAGGAAAAAGAAAAGAAAAGAAAAGAAAAGAAAAGAAAAGAAAGAAAGAAAGAAAGAAAGAAAGAAAGAAAGAAAGAAAGAAAGAGGGAAAAGAGAAGGGAAGAAGGGAATGGAAGGGGAGAAAAGAAGAAAAGAGAAGAGAAAGGAAGGAAGAGGGGGAAAGAGAGAGAGAGAGAGAAAGAATAACTTTTTTGGAGAGGAAGAACTATGGCTGAGACATAGAAAAGATAAAACCCTGGAAACAATCCAGTTATATGCTTCCTAGTGAGATGATGTCCCCTGAAGCAATAGGTTGTTCTGTAGCCAAAGCTTGGTGAACTAGCAAAGGAAGAGGCTTTCTCCAGAGGGAACTGCTGACTATATTAGTTAATAAATCCAACCAACCCTGGAAGGTTGTCACACAAGTGTGTGTGGAAGTGGAAAAGAGCAAGAATGAAGGTTTAGCAGCACGAAGTGACTGTAAGCAAGCAGAGTTCTCTGTTCTGTGTCTGCCTTTTAATTCCTGGCTTAGAGTTGGCAGGCCATTGCATTTATCAAGTGTCCCCTATCAGAGGCAACAGAATAGATTCAAGTTAGCTTAAGCAGACAGGGAATTTCCTGATGGATAGGAATCAGAAGAAAACTGGGAGAAAAAAAAAAAGGCCCCAGGAAGCGAGAAACCAGGGTACCTATGAGCATCCAGGTGCAGTCAGGCCCCATCCCCTTAGGACACAGCATTCTTGATCAACCCAATGATGAATGCCCTTGCATCACCACTCAGCTAGAGTTAAAGTCCTGGGTGGGAGATTCTGGGTCAAACATCAATACTCTGGCCAGGGAAGGCAGACCACCTTGACCCGTGCTTCCCTATGGGTGATGGTAGGGGGGATTTTCCCCTCGGTAGACATTTAGTACAGTCAGGAGATATTTGGGGCATCAGTAGATTGTCACTAGGGATGCTGTTAAACATCCTACAATGCACAGGAAAGCCCCTTATGACAAAGAATCCTCCTGCCCAAATGTCAATAGTGGCAAAGTTGAAAAGCCCTAATCTTGACACTGTTGGGCCCAACAGGAATATAAAAGGGATATTTTCTTAATAGAAAGTTGAGGTGTATAGAGGACATGACCACTGACTGTTCCACCCAGATTCCCCTGAATCACTTTAGCCAGTTCTCTTTTCCCCTCCACCCACCATCTCACACCCAAGCTTTGCTTCTTCCAGCTCCTACCTGCATCTTTCTTCAAAGAACAGTCCTTGGGCTACTGGAGCGACTTGTAAGCTAGACAGCCGGGAGTGTCTGAGTATTTATATCTCTCAGGGATGACTTTTCACTGGGGCTGGTGAGAAGGAAACCCCAGTTCTCTTACCTCAATCAGATGCCATCTACAGTCCAGAACTCCCCCAGGACCAGTCTAAGGCTGGGACTTTGTTGATACTGCACATTTGCTTGGCATGTCCTCCTGCCCCAGTCTTACTTCCCACTCCCTTAATGGGTTCTCCTTGGAACACTTTCTTAATAACTCATTTATCCTCAGATCCCCTCTCAGGGTCTGCTGAAAGGGGAACCTGCCCTAAGGTAAGGTGCTATTACCAAAAGAAATGAGGGTGGGAAGATTGCAAGACAGCCCAAAACAACAAATATCACACAATAATGCAAATTTTTCCTGGGCTTCTAGCTTTCCCCTCGCTACAGGACAGATTACTGGGTAGCCCAGGGGTTAAGTGCATGGGCTTTGCAGTCAAGCCTCTGTTTGGTTCTGCTACTGTGTGACTTCAGATGAATGACTTCCTCAGTTTTCTCTCTTTTCATCTGTAAAATGGGCATAATGTTAGGACCTACCTCACAGGGTGGTTGTGACGATTAACAGGAAAGAACAAGAAGTGTCTAGTCTGGTATGGAGCCCTTTATGAATACTCATCAAATGCAGATTCTATGTTCCCTAATAACTGAAGAATCTTTTATTCACTGAAAATGATTCCTATCAATTAATTATAGGAGAACAAATTCACCTTTCAGTGTGAATCTAGAAAGTGGAGATTTGTAGAAAGGTGAATAAGACACAATTTGTAAAGTAGTGAGTACCTTCAGCTCACTGCTTTTATGTTAAAAGCACATGGTAACCTTCTGAAAATCAATAATAATGGCAGAGAGAGAAAGTGACCCAACCTAGATAGAATTTCATCTACGGTGGTTTATAGACCATTTGTGATTAGAAACACACCATCACAAGGAGAAGCAGAGATTTAAGGCTCCAATGTACTTTCTAATCATTAACAGGCTGATGTGTTGTAATCATTACTAATATGTTCAGCAAAATCACCACTGCAGCAAAGCATCAGGCCTAATCCACATGGATGGCTGGAGAGGCAGCCAACCCACCTACATAGGAAGAGAATATTATATATAGAGGAATTATGATGCTTCACCCCAAAAACGAGATGGGGAAGGCATAGGAGAAACCAAAACAGAGAACCCTGAGGAGCTGAAATGCTAGTTCCTTTTGTAAATTACAAGCAGCTGAAAGTGGACAGTTTAGATGAATGCCTTATGAATGAAATATAAGAGATTACTAGTGTGCAGATAACCAAATTAGATGTTTGCAAGCAGCACAGAAGAGCAAAGGAGAGTAAGTAATCTTCACAGATTGGCAAGCAGTCTTTCCAGTGGACTGAAACCAAAGAAAGAGTATTAATAGCACCCTAAAACGGGGACAGAAAACTGGTGTCAGGGTAGGCTGGGAAAAGCTCAAACAACTCTTGTTTCTCTGCCTTCTCTGCTGCCTGTCTGGAAGTGAAGTTAGGGGATCTCAGTGAAAAGGAGATACATTCTTCTAAGGCTAAAGAACTGCCTGGTAAGTAGCCACTAGCCACATGTGGCTATTTAAATTTACATGATCCAAAATTAAATAAAATTTAAAAATCAGCTCTTCTGTTCTATTGGTTTCTCTTTTTAAAATTTTAAGTAATCTCTATACATAAGGAGGGCCTCAAACTCAAAACCCCAAGATCAAGAGTCATATACTTACAGACTGAGCCAGCCAGCCCCGCCCACCCCCACCCCCATCTCCCTACTCCACTCACTGGCTTCTAATCCCAGCTCAGTGACTTAATGAGGTAAATCACATCCCCTCTCTGACCTCAGAATCTCCTTAGGTAAATAAGAGGAGCTGACAGGGTTTATGAGATCTCTTGCTGCTCCTCCATTGTCTTTTCTGAAGTCTGTCTTGGAAGAACAACTCAGGAGGAACCATCTTTTAAGTGATGGATAGAGCTTACATATTTCAACATTTGAAAGCCATGTTCACCTTGAGTAGAATTTGTTGCCTCTCTCGGTTCTTAGGGCTCCACCTCAGCTGCAGAGAGCAGTCCAGTCCAAAGTCATGGCCTTCTGGGAGCAGTCCATATCCAGTGACTGAGTGAAGTGGGATAGGAAAGCCTGGCCATTTCTACACTACATGGGACACTCCAATAGGCAGCACTCGCCCCTGAGGAACCCTGAGTTGAGGGGACTTTGTGGAGCCTGCAGGACAGTTCAGCTTCTCCGTCTGCCCAATCCCACTTGCTCCCTATCCTTTGCCGTTGACTCCTAACAAACATCATGTGCACCAATAAATGTCTCAAGGTCTGCTCCAAAAAAACCCACTTTGGGTCAACATGGTATATCAGAGGGGTTGGGCCAATCTGGAAAAGTAGAATGAACAGATTGTGTAGAAGTTTGATGATATAATGATAGCAATTAATATCAGTTGTAAGAGCTGCTCCAAAAATCCCCCACTTCCAACCCCACTTAGGTTTCCATGTCTCTTCTCCCAGCACCAAAGTTGCAAAAAACACATAACAGGTTGTGTTAGGGTCTCTCTCTCTCTCTCTCTCTCTCTCTCTCTCTCTCTCATACACATACACATACACACACACACACACACACACACACACACACAAAATGTAAAGTAGGACTTTCCCTAACTTAGCACTTAAATGCTAAGAGTGTTAAATCTGTTCAAGCATTACAACAAACTGGAAAGCAGGTTCAGATAGGTGAAGTCACTTTCCCAAGGTCACAAAGTGTGTAAGTCTCAGCGTGAGGATTTACACACAGGTAAGCTCCCACATCTGTGTTCTTGGTCTCTGATGGCTCAGAGGCATCACGGATCCCAACCAGAGCTTAGTCAAAGTAAACATGCTAACCCCAACCAGCACCCCACTCCAGCCATAAACAAAGAAGCAGGAGAGTAAGGGTGTTGTTGAAGACAGAGGAAGAGAAAGAGGGGAAGGGAGAAAGAGAAAAAGAAAGAGACAAAGAAGGAAAGACAGACAGACAGAGATGGTTGGAGTTGCTAGTCAGTGGTGCCTACAGCTAAGTGAAGAGCAACCTCTGGTTTCCCAAGCTGACACCTGCTCAGGAAATGGTTAAATCTCTCCTTTTGTGGCAGAGAGAACAGAGATTGGAAAAGAGAGACAGTAACTGGGATTCCTGTTGGTTAGGAGCACACCAGTCCCAGCTAGATGCACTTGTGAGCAGAGTTGACTCCTTTAATGTCCACAGTAATCCTAGGAAATATGTAGTATCTCATCCCCATTTTACAGGTGAGAAAAGTAAGGTACAGAAGGGTTAAATGATTTTCCCACAGTCAAACTGTTTCCAGTCAGTGTTTCCTAGAGTTTACTCTTGAACCAGTTAATTACCTTAAGTTCCCATGACTGGGAATCACCATCGTAGCACACAGTCCAGCCATGCTAGTGCAAGGAGGAATGAAAGGAGTATTGTGTTAGGAGTTAGAAGACCTGGTTTCTGATCTCATCTCTGCTCCTAGCAAATTCTGATCTTGGACAGGTCATTCCTATCTCTCAGCCTACATTTCCCATTTATAAAATGAAATGATTGTTATAAATGATGAGTTCATGTAGAAGGAGGAGGAGGAGGAGGAGAGGGAAGGGAAGGGGGGGAAGAGAAAGAGAAGGAAAATGAGAAGAAGGAGGAGGAGAAGAAATAGCAGAAATATTAAAGTAGTAGTAGAAATGGTAGTTGTAAAAAAAAGTAATAATAGATGCAGTGGTAATAGAGGTAGTATTGTAATAGAAGTAATGGTGGCAATAAAAGTAGGAATAGGAGTAATAGAAAGAGTAATAGAAGTCATTAGTAATAGGAGGAGGAAGAAAAAAGGAGGAGGAAGAGGAAAAAAAAGAAATAATAGTAGCAGAAATAAAGGAAATAATACTACTGGAAGAAACCACAGTACTAACAGTAGCATAGAATAGAAGTAGTACTAATAGAGAAGTAATAGAGTTAGTAGTAAAAGACATATATGGGTAACAGAAGAAGTCATAGTAGTAGAAGTAGCAATAGTAATGAAGAAGTAAAAATAGTTATAGAAATAGTAGGTAGTAGTAATAGCATAGTCACTGAGGAAGAAGAGGAAAGATGGAGGAGGAACAGATCTTCACTATTTATCACTTCCCACATCTCGTTAGATGGCTACCTCTCGTGATGCCCATTTACAGATGGGAAAACTGAGATTTGGAGATGTCAACCTGGGCAAGGTGGAGGTGATTCTGGACAGTAGTAAGTGCCCCCACCAGGTCAGGCTGCCTCTACAGCCTTCCCACCTGTGTGTTGCTCCAGAGCTTTCCAACTTTTGCAGTCCTTACTCCCAAGGTCTTGTCATACCTAACGATCTGAACCCCCTGTCCCCTGAATTAAAAGGAAACTTAAGGCTAATTTCCTTCAGATAAGGTTCTTTATAAATATTTTCCATGGAATGCCCTTTTTGCTTTGTTTGAAAGATCAGTGTGAGACTGGTTGTCACCCAATATTCTGTTGACATTTCCTTTTTAAAGAACATAACATACATTCTTGGGCTAGACTCAAACATTCTTACATTTGGGGGTTTTTTTTATACTATTTATGGAAAAACACAATCTTTGGTACTGCTAGGTGGAAGTCCTGAGTTCTTTCTTCTTCTATAATGAAGGGAATAAAATGTCAGCGCCACTACAATTCTAGAATTACTCATGTCTCCAACCCCAGCCCTCAGGACTGGTACAAAACATCACAGTAATCATTATTGACAACATAATTGAGCACCTAGTATATTATGGGTGCTAAGTAGAGCATTTTATCTACATTTGTTTCTATTCTCACCATAACCTCATGAGATAGGGTATTGCCATCAGCCCCATTTTACAGATGGTAAAACTAAAGCTCCCAAGCATTAAGAAAATCTCCCAAGGTCACAAGTAAATGATGGAGGAGAGATATTACACACAGATCCATCTGGATCCAAACCAGGATTCCCAAACTGACTAGGAGTAATGAAATAATCAGCTAAGGGGATTTAAGTAACTATAGAAGGACTGAACACTTATTCAGCAAGTCACACACACACACACACACACACACACACACAAATGTGTCCTGAAAGGCCACTTGCAGTACTCACCTAAGTAAGATGGAGCAGGAGGTCTCTGTGAATATCTTCACAGTCATTCATTCATTCATTCATTCATTCATTGTTTATTCAAAAAACATATAGTGATCATCTGGAACACACAGCAAAACCCTAGGAACTAGGTATACAGTGGGAATAAAGATGGACAGTCCCTGCCTTCCTGGGAGTTCACAGTTGAGGAGCAGGCAGCAAGTCACTAGGCAATTACAATGGGAAAAATGAAATGCTTAGGTAAATACAAGGGAACCCTAGTAATCTGCAAGGGTACCCTGATACAGCCTAGGGGGAGAGAGGGTATACTCAGGGAAGGTTTCCGGGAGGGGGTGACGCGAAACTGCTATTAGAAGGACAGACATGGGGTGTCTGAGCAGCTCAGTTGGTTAAGCATATGACTCTTGATTTCAACTCAGGTCATCTCAGGGTCATGAGATGAGCCCCATGTCAGGTTCCATGCTGAGCCTGGAGCTTGCTCAAGAGTCTACTCTCCCTCTACCCCTCCCCCCACTCCACCCTACCCCGCTGTCCTTGCATGCATATACTCTCTCTCCCTCCAAAAGAAGAACAACAAACAGAAGTCAGTCAGTAGAAACAGTAGAAAGAATAGGCAGAGAGAATGTATCAGTATTTACAGAACAACAGCAACTGTTAGAATCCTTTTGATTGTGAACAACAGAAAACCCAAACCAAAGTTTTAAATAATAAGGGACTTATTATCTCACATATGAGGAAGTTCAGAGGATACAGACTGAGTTAATTCAGTAGCTCAATGATGATATTACCGACTGCCAGATTTTTCCCCCCACATTTTTGCTCTGCCACTGTCTTGCTACAGTTCCTGGTGTCTCACACAGAAATAATATCCATCAGGAGGGAGACAAACCATAAGAGACTCTTAATCTCAGGAAACAAACTGAGGGTTTGGGGAAGAGGGATAGGGTGGCTGGGTTATGGACTTTGGGGAGGGTATTGCTATGGTGAGTGCTGTGAATTGTGTAAGACTGATGATTCACAGATCTGTACCCCTGAAGCAAATAATACATTATATGTTTGTAAAAATTTTTTTTCTTTTATAGAAGAAGGAGCTGAGCCTTTTTAACCCCCTCCTCCAAAAGATTTCCCTTCACACATCATTGACTAGAAATTGGAGACATGTCCCTTATAATTAGGCCAAAATTTGATTTAAAAAAAAGAAGAGAAAAATTGCTTGGACTAAATCCACCATGGGGAATGGAAAAAGTGTCACCAGGCATGACCCACAGTTCTACGGAAAGGGCAAATGTAAACTATTAGAGGTTCTGTCTGCCAGGAAGAGTAGGGGTGGGTGAGAAATGGATTTGGGTCATTGTTACCAAGACAATGTGTCTGGCATACAGTAGGGGCTCCATAAATGTCTTCTGAATGAGGAAAAGGAAGAAACCAAGTTGGGATGGTTACACGAGGTGGAGTGATATAGTGACTATGGATACATACTCAACAAAACTCTTTGAGTTGCAAGAAATAGACATCCAATTCAATCTAGTTTCAGAGAAGAATAAATTATATTTTTGGTTCACATAATTGAGAAGTCTGAGATAGTACTGGCTTCAGGACGTGGATGGATCTAAGTATTCCAGTAATATTTTCAGGAATCTATCTCAATTTCCCCCAGACTTGGCTTTTTGCAAGATGGACAACAGGAGCTGCAAGTCCAAATGCTCCTAGCTCAATAGCCCCATGAGAAAAGGGGCTCCCCCACCAACTTTCAACACCAGTCCCCTATCTGACATTCAGTGTGACCTGGCTCAGATCACATGTCCATGCCTGACCCAGTTCCTGAGGTTGTGAGGGGGCTGACTGGTCTGGTCGGCTCTGGTCACATAGCCATCAGGTATGAGTCACATGACCACCCCACAGTCAGGGGAAGGAGGAGGAGGGCGATTAGAATTAAGGAGCAGAAGGTGAAATGGAAGCAAAGCAGGCACAGGACAAGGGAAGAGGTGGAGGCTGGGAAAAGGATGTGACTTGGCTCCCTTTCCATGGTTACCTCACAGCTTCTACCTGCTTTCTCTTTAGTAAATAGGAAATAATTGAACAGTACGTACATTTCAATACTCTCCTCTTCCTGCTAAACAACAAAAATTGCTTCCAAGAAACATTCCAAACCAAGAGTGGGGTGGGTAGATGGGAAAAGAAGTTCATGTTTAATTAATGGAAATGGACAGTCTTCAAACGATTTCAGCGGTAAAACCTCATCTAACGTAGGTTCTAACCTACATTAACACTCTGGAGATTATTAATGGAGTTTTGTTTTTCATGGCTAGAGTGAAAATAAAGGGGGAAACATAACTGGTGCCATTTGGTTAAAATTTGGCAATTTACTCACTGACAGAATTGTTCAGAAGGGAAAGGGTAGGGACAGGGCCAGGGCAGAACAAACAGGGCAGCACATCTTAACAATACACAGCCTAAATAACATTCCAGGCTGCCTGTCCATTTGGTAAAGGAATTGGGTTGAACACATGAGTGATTTCTATGTAATCTGGAACCGATAATACATGCACTAATTTTAGGAAGATTTCCAAAATGGGGAAATGAGCCTCCTGCATGAGCTTGTTGGAGGCAAACATCACACACCCCCTAAGGTGATCACAAGACAAACATGAACACACTCTGTCTGTAATGTAGGTTTGGCTGCGATGTATTCTTTGGCCCAATTTTCCCACCATAAGGCCTTTGGCCTTGCTTATCTCCCCACCTGGAATGCCCCTCCCTTTGGCTGCTGTTTGGTCTTCAGATATCAACTTAAAGGTCACCTCATCAGAGGGTCCTGACTCATGATCTATTTATCCTGGTACTATTTAAATTCTCAGCATCTCATTAGCTGATATGTACGCGGTTTGTTGGGATATTCGTAGACTCCTTTATGTTCTGGCTCAAGGATAGCCCCATACAGACAGGGCCCCTGCCTCCATAAGACACTGGCACAACAATGGCACTCAATTTTTTTTTTTTAAAGATTTTATTTATTTATTTGACAGAGAGAGGCAGCGAGAGAGGGAGAAGCAGGCTTCTCGCTGAGAAGAGAGCCTGACACGAGACTCAATCCCAGAACTCTAGGATTATGACCTGAGCCAAAGGCAGACACTTAACGACTGAGCCACCCAGGCGGCCCAGCACTCAAATATTTGTTAAAAAGATGAAATGGTTATCTGTGGCCTCTTCCCACAAAACTAAGTCCAGATAAGGACCATAACAGGCTCCCTGCTACTCTATCCCTATGTACCTCCAAAACCCTGCAGTGAAATCATGTCCTTCCCCATTGTTATACCCACATATAATATAATGAACACCATTCTTCAGGATCTCAGCCAGTGTCACCTTTTTTCTGTAGCTTGCCTCAACCCCCACCTCAGCCCATGACAGAGTTGATTCTGCTCCTACCCGACCCCCACCATCAGTGCTTCTGCTCCTTTCTGATCTCACTGCAGAAGGTATGGTTATAAAAAGAGCCACAACTCAGAATCACAGTTTGAGTCCTGGCTTCAACAAGTACTGGCTATGGGTGCTCAGGAAATGTTTAGCTTTCCTGAGCCTCAGTTTCCTCATCTGAAAAACGGAGATCCTAACTGCATCAACTAACACAATCCCTGGAAAAACTAAATGAGATTACATACATAGACAATGTCTAGCCCCAGCACCTCACATCATTGTTTTAGAGTTCTAGCAGTAATCACAGCTCTTTGGGGATCTGTACATACCATATTTTGGGAATTCTTCAGGGGAGGGATGACATGCTGCTATTCTTTGTATTCTTCTGTCCTACATGTTGTCTGAACATTGTAGGTGCCCAATTAATGTTTGTCCAATTAAACTGGATGTTATTCCAACATGACCCAGACCTTTAGGTGGCTCTGTACTCCTTTCTCCTTGACCTGCAGCCATCTAGAGAAAGCAAACCCATAAGCCTCATGTGTTAAGCAAAGCTTTAAGAAAAAACATCACCAGCCATGAGAAAATAGTCATACCCCACTTTCCCATACCAAAGAGAATTGTTTCCAGTCAACTGTCTAGTCTGCACTCTGCCCTTCTAACCCATGTTTATTAGTGTGAGCCATCAAGAGGTTACTAAGAGTAATCACACGGAACAAGCAGGAAGTAACATTTGGTTGGTATCTGAGTGTCTGGTCTCTGAAATGGATGCCTCTTCACACTCAGTTCTCAAGTGGAGGTCTGTTTCCCCAAAAAAATTATTCAGAAAACACAAGATTTACTATCCTAAACCTTTGCTGCCTAAAATTGCCAACCCTTCCCTTATTCAACCTCAGAGACCATGTCAACTTTAAGATCCCACCCACAGGGCCACAGAGGAGCCAGACATGCCAACAAAATATTATTTGCTTCCCTAGTTTCTGGTGCATTCGACAGGAGCCTTCAGCTCCCAGAGTCCCAGACTGCAAATTCCCGTCCCAACCCGTAACTTCACTACTTACCCTGGCACCAATCACTTTCTCAGACACATAAGGTGGTTCCAGCACCTCATTCCAAGTTCTGACTGTGCTTTTTTTTCCAACATTGTGAATGTGCTTCTTTTTTAAAACATATTTTTCTTGGAAAGACCTGTATGTCCTATTACTGTCTTTCATACTCTGCCAGAGCATAATATGCCCTTTGAAAAGTCAACCACAACTGATTAAACAGTTTTAATGCATATATTTAACCAGAGGGCAACGAAATATCTATATTATTCAAAGATGGTAGTGGTGTTGGGAGGGGAAGGCAGTGATGGGCATGAGGTCACAGATATGCCATCCGGGACCATTCTTCATTCAGCAAGTTGTCATTTACTTGGAATATTTCCTCCATTCCATAGATTTTAGGCATGCTTTCTTGTTCAATGGGAAAATGGAAGGAATAGGTCATTGAGACCTTTCATTTTTCTCATTCTTGTCATATAAACATGAAGAAACTGCCCTCTTTAAAAATGCTGCTAAGTTAGGGCAGCTCAGGGATATTTCAAGCCTGCATTCTGGCCATTTCTCTGTTTTATGTGGCTTCCTGCTCTTACATCTGATGAAAATAGTTCTTTCCATGGCAACACCACATAGAGAGATATGGCAGGGTTTTTTTGTTTTGTTTTGTTTTGTTTTGTTTTGTTTTTGTTTTTAAAGCAATATTGTTTATCTTGAAACTGAACAGAATTCTCCTTTTTCTCTCACTCCACAATCACACCAATGTTGGCAGGCTCTCTTGAGGGCATGTGAGGACACCTTAGCCATATTTACCAAGGGACTGCAGTTCTTTCTCTAGTCCCCCATACGACATTAATCCTTTATACCCATAAATACTTTTTAACTTTGCATGCTGAAGTCTAAGTTCTTAGTTTGATGTTCAAGGCCATTTTCATAATTGGCCTTGCCTCTTCTACATTTTCACATCCTAACACTGCCTACATTTTATTTTACATGCTAACAATACTGAGGTGCTAGTCTGGGATCTAAATACACCTGAATTTTCATGGCCAACCTGCCATTATATCACAGTGAGTTCAACATATCACCTCATCCCAATACATGCATACTTACATGCACATATACATAAATACATAGACACTCAAGTCTGTTCCTTACAGCATTCAAACAATAAAGCTGAATTATACTGAAAGTTGTATAGGAAGATTGAAAAGGGGATTACTCTGCATTATTTGGCCATTAAAATTCCTCTCAAAATATTCCCTCAAAATTCCTTTCCCCTTATAACTGTCAACAGTATCTCTACTTTATGCAAAAACTATTCTCCAAGTGAGCTTAATTCTTTCTCCTTATCCCACACTCAGCTCAAATATCTTCTGAACAAAATGAGATCCAGACAGCTAGCTGAGAGGTTTCAGGGAAGCCAGATCATTAGGCAAACCCTGATAACCCAACAGGCTTGATGAGTTCCAGAATGGAAGAGTTGGGTGCTTGTTGATGCCTATCTCACTCACTATAGACAGTTTACAAATGAACCACACAGCTCTGAATCCCTCTGCTTCCCTTTCCTGGAATGCCCTTCTCATATTAGCTATCTGATAAACCCCTTAAGGCTTTAAGGACCCAAATCAAGAATCCCCACTAATGAGAAATCTCGGTGATTTTGGACATGTTCCACATCCAAATGGAAAAATGAAAGTCCAAAACTGACCACTCTGACTTAACACTATTATATGATCCCTGGATTCTATACTTGTGGGCACATCCCTTTGCCCTTTAATACCACAAATTCCTTGAAGGAGAAGTATTCCTATCTGAAACTCAGCACAGTGCCTGGTACATAATCTAAAAGTCAGTACATGTTTGCCAGATGGAATTTTATTTTTACCACACACCTGAGAGTTAGGTGGAGTGGGTGTACATATTAACAGGTATTACTGGAGAAACTGCTTTTCCTTTATGAACCACAGTGTATGTTGTATGCATGTTCTAACAGCTTTCTGTGCATTAACTCATTCAATCATCATGAGAATCCAATGAAGTAAATTGACTATCATCATCTGCATTTTTCAGATATTGAAGTTTAAATTTCCCTTCCATAGATTTTATTGTTCAAAATAGTTGCTTTCTACCCTGAAGTGTTCTCCCTGTAGCTGAATTGTATGCTCAGGCATGGCTATGTGACTAGCTTTGTCCGATGAAAGGTAAGAAGTGATGTGTGTCATTTCCAAATGGTTTAAGAACCAGCACGGAGTTTGTCTCATCTCTTTTCCCTCTACCCTTTGAACAGCTTCTGCACCATCACCCTGGGTCCTAGAGCAAAGATGATATGAAACAGAAATGTAGCTGGCCTATAAAGCCACATAGCACAGCAATAATAAATAAATAAAATTTTGCTCTTGCAAGCCTCTGAGATTTGAGAGTCATATGATTACCTCAGAATAACCTAGCTTAAGCTGACTAATGAAGTCCACAAACCTGGTCTTTTTTCAGTGTCCTCATAGTAGTGAATGAGATTAACATCCATCTATTCACACAAGCCATGAATCTGGAATTCATCACTGGCACCTCCTGTCCTTTAGTCCAAAAGAATAAAATTTTTTTTTTAATTTCTAAGTCCTGCCAATGAACCTTCCTAAATCTCCCTGGACTGGAGTTGCCTCCAGTGCTTTCTTTATCTGCAATATCGCCATCTTAGGCCAAGCCACCATCATCTCTCCCCTTGACAGCTTAAATGATATATCTGAATTCCCCAACACCACACTCCACGTGCCTTTTCCTCCCTACATTCTTTCCTCCACAGATGCTGTCAGTGACAACACTGATCACATTACCATGGTGCTTAAAAATATTCAGTGTTTGTCGATTGTTCTCAGGAGACTGAGCAATATCTTAAACTTGGTATCAAGTCCCTCCATGATCTGATTCTTGCTCAGTTCTCTCTTAAACTCACTGATCCAACTACTCTGATCTTCTTTCCACTCTTAAACAAGCCATGTTATCTTCAACCTTCAGGCCTTGCATATGCTATTCCTTCTACCCTGAGTTTTCGCTCCACTAACCACCATCATTCTCCATCTCTCTACTCAAATGCCACTGGGGAAGCTTGCCATGACCCTCATAGTTGAGTCAAGCCCCTTAATTAAATGGCTTCATTGGCCCACATATTTCTCCATAATATTTTTTACAGTTGCAATTTTAGATAGGATTGTTTTATGAATCTGCCTCTCCAACTAGACCATAAACTTTGCATTAATAAGAATCATGCCAAATTGATCTTTTAACCTGGACAACAAACAACTCATAAAACATGGCAGATGACCAAACAATATTTGATGAGGGAAAGAATGAATGAATAAGTGAATAAAGTTCTTTTCATTTGGATATTCTAGGGCTTCTAGTAATGCTTGAGAAATACATTGGCTTACTATCCCCTTCAGCAAGAATTAAAGACAACCCTCCCCATTCAATTTGTTGGGTCAGAAAACTCAAGGTAACAGCATAGTAATTTTTGCTAGTGTTTACAAAGGTAATTTCACATGGACTCTCATCCACGTGGGCACCCTGGCCACGCAGATAAAAAGTTAAATTCAAGATTTCTCTGGACGCGGGCCCTGGACCTAAAGCAAGTGAGATGAATGTGAGTACTGACAAGTAGGGTTTGGATACTGCACTCTCAAAGTTAAGTTGCTCATCAGCTTAAATGGTCTATTTGTTTTTTGGAATGTGTACAGATGGTGACCAGAATGGAGCACTGGCTGACATTTTCCCTTAACAACTGGTGGGGCTTTTGGCATCCCAGGGGCATGGTCTGAACAATTTCATATAAACAGTACCAGAAGCCCATAGTGAGGGCCCTGTGTTTCTTTCTAAGCCACTGATCATGACACTGACTGTGCCACTGCCTTACTGATGGTGGTCAGAGGGAGAAGGGCGGGGCCAGCTGAAAACAGATGCTCTGTGACTGGCAAGTCTGCTTGTTATTTCACAGAGTTCCAACCTGGGTTTTAGAAAACAGCCTCATTGAAATTCACAGAACAGGGGAGTCCAAATCTAAGCAGCATGGTACAATGAAAAGAAACCAAGTCTGGCTCATTCTCTTGCGTTCAAATCCCAGCATAGCCTCTCACTGATGATATAAATTGGGCAAGTCACTGCATTGCTCTGAGTCTTAGCATCTTCATTTGTCAAATGAGGAGCAGAGGAGAGATAATTCTTTCTACTTCTGGAGGATTAAATAAGACAATGCTTATGAAGCACACTAGCATACAGTAAGTACTCAACAAACATCCACATCTTCTCTCAATCGTTGATCCTTCCTTCAAGTACATTCAGAGTCAAATCCTCAGCTTTTATCTTCATAACCTAAGAGTGATTCTCTGAACCTCATACTCTCATCCTCACTTTAATGGAAAGGTCAAAATACTTTACTCCCTTTAGAAGTACGACAATTGGGGGTAAACTCTGTGAAAACCAATAGAACATTAAAACATTATTATATAACGTCATATATAAATACTAAGAAATCTCTCTCCTTCTGTTGCAGAAGCAGTACTATCAATGCCCACCTCTTCTTGGGTGCCTTTCAGGGGCCAGGCACTGAAGTGAGGGATCTCCATCCCTGCTAGCCATGTGAGCTTGGGGAAATAATCTACCCATGCCTCTACTGTATCTACTGTAGAATAAGGACAATATTAATACCTCCATCACAGGGGTGCTTGGAAGATGAAGTAAAATACTCTATTTCACTTTGAATAACTTAGGACTGTATGCATACTAAGTTTTCAGTAAATGGTAGATATTGCTTTCATTCATGAGCCTGCTAGAGCCAATCATGTTATCTCCCAAGAGTAGACTATGTGCATTTCTTCCCAACTCTGCACTTAGGGACATCATATAGATAGCTTGAAATCATCTATAGAGGACATATTTAAAACAGGGTCACCAGATAACACTACAAATAATGGCTTTTTATTTTCAGGTTTAGTTATTATCTATTTACCAGCATGTCACTCGAATCATTCTTTATATTGTACTCATGAAGGACATGATGCTTCTTGAGGGGTTAAGTGACATACCCAAGACCACACAGTCATTAAGTAGCAGAGCTGGGGGTTAAATCAGGTCCATCTGAGACCAATAATGTTTCTTTGTTTTTTCCACAATAAATGTGCTGACATTTAAAGTAAAGGAAGACGAAACAATGCTGATTTTTTTAACGGGTTCCTTATACATCATGAGGGCCTTAAAATCAAAATACCAAACTATTGTTTTAAATTATCAAACATCTTTATGGCACTTACTTTTATTCTCTAACAGCACTTCACAAGTATTAATTCATTAAATCCTAGTAACAGCCTATTATATTGCTTTTATTGTCATCCCCACTTTATAGATGAGGTAACTGAGGCAGTGGGGTAAGCTAAGTAACTTCTTCAGGGTCCTGCAGCAAAACAAAATCAAATGCAAATACAGTGTTATCTGTGTTTTTAGCTATGATGCTAGGCTACACATCTATATTAACAAAAAGGCTTTGCTTCATGCTTCAGCACAAAATATCCTCTGCTCCTTTGCCCTGGAAACTTAGCAGCATTTTTTTTAACTCCTTGAATTACAGAGAAAATATTTATGGATGTCTTACAATCACACCATGGGGGCAGAAGTCATTTTGCACAAGGGCCTAGCATGTGGGATTCTTCAACCAGCAAAATTATAATTACTTCACGAGGCTCCACTTTGGAGCAATCCCTCATGTTGCTGAGAGTTGGTGGCTGGAGGTCCTGAGAGGACAGCCTGAGGTGGTACATCAGAAAGATCTATATTACCTTTTTAACTTTTCATTATAGAAATTTTCAAACATTTGCAAAAGAAATGGATTGTTTTTTATTCAAAGACTGATTTCTTTCCCCAGTGACTCCTATGTTTAGGAGTAAATGAGGCAAAGTCCATGTATGTTCCAATTCCAATCACTTCTTTCTAATCTGGCTGCTATGACCTTAGCCCAAACTGATGGCATCACTTCCTGGAAAACTGTGGCAGACTCCTAATGGGTCTCCTTGCCTCGACCTATGCTGTCCTAAACTCTATTCTCCATGAAGCAACCACAGTGAACCTCATAAAGTATAAATTACATTATGTAACATCCCTAGTGAAGCCCTCCCCACCCAAAGACCGTCCATCACATAAAAATCAAACCCAAACTCCTTTTCATGACCCAGAAGGCCCAAAAAATCAGCACTCAACCTATGTCCTTAAGCTCTTCTGCCATTTCCTGCAGTTGCTCAAATAGGCCAAATTATTTTTAACCTCTGGGCCTTTGCTCATGCTATTATTCTCCCACCTTGAATTTTTTTCTTCCCAAATGATAATATGGCTGCCTCTTTGCCATCATTCCAGGCTCAACTCAATATCACCTACAAAGAAAGCCTTCCTATTCTGGCATGTTCTGTCCACATTTTATTTCCTTTATGACACCTGTCTGCAGCCTATGCATTTCTTTATTTAGTTGTTATTGTCTGTCTGTCTGTCTGTCTGTCTGTCTCTCTCTCTCTCTCTCTCTCTCCTGGCTAAAATGTAAATTGCATGAAAGCAGGGACTCCGTCAAGTTCACAACTCTCTCTCCAGTGCCTGAAACAGTATCCAAAACAGTGCCCAGTACCTTTCAGGTATTCAGTCAGTATTTGCTGAGTGAACTAATAATAACTGATGAAAATGAATTATGCAATGATGATGACAGCCACTCAGTGTCGGACAGTCTTGGAGCTCCTTTCCCGAATGCAAGTGTTATTGGAAAAAATGTCCTGTGGTGACGGAATGAATAGAGAAAGAGGCTTCCAGAATGGAATGACATCCCATTGGAGGTCCTCAGAAAGACAAAGTGGTTTCAAAAACCAAGGGTACCTGTCATTCTGCCTGTACTACATCTTCAGATTAGCAAGAGAGTATGAAAGACCAACATACCTCCTGGTTATACCTTTGTGTAATTGTGGTGGGACATGGAACTTGCTTCTAACCAAATGAATATGGCAAAGGCAGTGGGGTCTCCCTCCTCTAATTGCACTACATTATATAAGACTCCATCTCAGCATACTTGAGTGGGAAAGGTTCTCTCTCTACCACTGGCTGCCACGCTGTGAGAAGGCCTTACAGAAAACCAGTGGTTCAGTGGCCCCAGCAGAAAACCTGTGAGAAAAATGGGACCCCCTAGTGCTACAATCACAGAAGCTAAGTTTTGCTAACAACCTATAGGAAGTCAGAAGTGGTTATTTCACAGTTGAGCCTCTGATGAGGTCATAGCCCTAACTAATACCTGGATTTCTGGCTGATAAGACTCTGAGCAGGGGATCCAGCCACACTGTGCCCAAACTCCAAACCACAGAAACAATGATGTAATTAACACTTATGTTGTTTTAAGTCCCTAAGTTTGTGGTAAATTATTATACAGCAATAGAAAACTAAAAGAGTGGAGATTAAAGTCATTCGTTCATTTACAGAAAGACCCCTTCACTAAAGATATTTATACTATAGTAGGCCAGGTCAAAAGCAATGAGAATTTTTTAGAGTCCTGCAATCAAAAAAATAAAGAAGCTGATGCTTTTATTTGCCATTTCATACAATTAAGGTTTGTTAATCAAAGGTCAGTATGATTGTGATGTCAGCATTAAGTTCAGCAAAATGTCCCTTTGGACTTGTCTTCTGGAGAGGCAGGAGAAAAAGAGTAAGAAAGACTTGCACCAATCTGCAGCCAGGCTTGGGGGAGAACATCTCAAGGGATACAGTGTATAGGACTGAGAATAGAACTTAACAGGCTGAACCCCTGGGATGTGTACAACATGGACCCCCGAATGTAAAGAGGGCTTATTTAGCAATAAAGGAGCCACCGGTGGTCCCAGTACAACAGCTCCCTTCTTGTTCATCTCTTTCTGTCTCATTCTGGGACCCAGCTAAAAATGTCTTCAAACTATTAATTTGCTCAGGCAGGAGCTGAAAGACATGCTGGAATAACCATAATCTTGATCCCATGGCACTCTAGTCCACTAGTTGAGATGGGCCCACTGGGAATTTATGATGATGCTGGACAGTACTAGCCCTGGGTTGAATTCTGAGTGTGACCTGAGTTTTAGGTCCAACCACTTCCCAAACTCCTGGGTAAGCTACATGACACATCAGTTATGGTCCGAAAGGGAACATCTTCATCCCTCACAAGTTGTTCAAGTCAGTGCCTTGTGACAGCTGCCACCAGACACAAAACATGTTTTTGTATTAAGGAGAGCACATGTTGGGATGAGCGTTGGGAGTTATATGCAACTAATGAATCACCAAACACTATAACAAAAACTTACAATGTACTATACGTTGGCTAACTGAACATAATGAAAAATAAAAAACAAAAACAAAGACAAAAAATGAAGCATAAGTATAAGATGTTGAACATATACAAATAAATAAATAAGTGAATAACCTGCCAAAGAATATTGTTAAGGGACCCATATACTTCCTAGAATATCATCTAAATATCAACTGGTGATCTCCATCCAAAACATGGAGTGCTTTTACCTTGGAGGTTATGACCCAGCCACCAGGCTGTAACTAGTGTGTATGTGCTACAGAGCAGGAGAAAGACTGAGGAGCTGTCTGGAAAGAAAAATGGAGTGTAGAATCAAGAGGGAAATAAATGGAAATAAAGGAACAAAGGTGACAGAGCTGGACTGGCATGGAATCAAGAGAAAGCAGACTAGGCCAAGTTTAGGCAAGATTGTCACTAATGAATATTGGCTTGCCTTCAGTGAAACCAATTTCCTTTGGGTGGTGGTTTACAAAGTATGGTTCCTACAAAAACAACATCAGCATTACCTAGAATTTGTTGAAAATACAAATTCTCAGGCCCTGCCCAGACATAATGCATCCGAAATTCTGGGAGTAGAGCCTAGCAATCTGTATTAACAAGCTTCCTGTGGAATTACGATAAGCTAAATTTTGAGAACCACTGCTATTGGGTATCCAAAGCCCTCACATTGTCTCCAGGTTTCAAATCACTGATCATCTAGAGAATAACTGGTCTTTGTCTATATTCTTATCACCTCCTATCATAGAATTGTATGAGCCCTATTTGCTAGGACTTCCCATAACTGCTCTCCCTGCATTAAGCAACTTAATTCATATTCGGGTATTAAGCACTGTCATAGATTGAACTATTGGTCCCAATTTTCCACCTTTCCCTCTATTGGGTACCCTCTGCCATGAAACCATGCAGCTCCTCTACACACAAAAAAAAGACAGTATAATCCTATCCCTTTTCTTTAGGCCTGTCACAGGTTTGCTCTGGCCAACAGGATGCTAGCAGACATGATCCATGTGGGGGCTTGAAATGGGTTTGTGCTGTTGAGCTTACCCTCTGACAACTCTGCCATCCCAAAGACATGAGCTTTCTCAGGAACACACCACTCCCTCAGCCTGCTCCCAGAAGGAACACATGAGGAGCGGAGCCAAACTAGTGACTTAAGCCAATGCAAAGATCTATGAGCAAAATAAATACTCATTATTATACACCACAAGATTCTGGATTTATTTGTTACCCAGTGATAGCTAACCTGTACATTGGGCATCAGTGGACTTGGGTGCTAGTCTCCTGGGTCATCTGTTTTCCTGATAACTCAAGCCTCCTGAAATCCCAATGTCTTATAGCAGGTAGGCCTTGTAAGGAGACCTCAAGAAATACAGCCATCCCTTCTCATCCACAGTTTAAGTTCCTCCTGGTAAACTGCAGTACAGAAGCAGATGATCCTCTTTCTGATGTATCATCAGAAAGTTAATAGCAGCTTAATGCTACATCATAACGCTTACGTCATTCACCTCATCCAATCAGTAGGCATCTTACCATCTCACATTATCACAAGAATAAGTACAATAAAAGACAATTTGAACGAAAAAGAGAACATAGTCATATAACTTTTATCACAGTAAGTTTTAATTGTTCTACTATATTATGAATTATTGTTGCAAATCTCTTATTGTGCCTAATTCATAAATTAGACTTTATCACAAGGATGTATGTATAGGAAAAAGCATAGCATTGAACCCTACATCTGCCATCTCCAATTTCAGGCATCCACTGGGGGTCTTGGAACATATACCCAGCAGATAAGGGGAAACTGCTATATATTTTAAGGGAGATCATTTTGAGGGTGGGGAGCTCTCTGCTTCTCTCAAGCCAACCATGAGCAGGGCTATGACACTACTGGGTCAGACAAGGAGAGAGACACAGGACGGGGTGTTCTGAAACAAGATAGAAAAGACAGACAAGAACAAGTTTGAAAGAACAAGCGACAACAGATTAGAAGAGAAGGAAGTAACTGGCAGTAAGTATCATGTTGTATCCTCACTATCTCCCACTCTTGAAGCCCCCAAAGGGAATCTGCAAGTCTCAGTTCCAGGCAAACCTATCTTCACTTATTCCTGCTTCTGATCCTGCTGCCCCACTGTCTGCCTCTCACTTAGCAAGCCTGAGAGGCAGCAGCAACAGGATGAGAAGCATCATACTCTCAGTGGGAGGCAGCTGGGGACTGTTTGTATTGAGTGAATTATTCCCTCTGGAAGCCAAGTACTCCCACCCAGACTCTCATACTGCAGTTAATTATCCCTGTAGTGCTCTCCTAGGTGGGGTCATGGCAGCAAAATGCCACCCAGGCTTTGCCCTCAGAACTGCCTGGGAACTGTGATAGTGAGAGAGGCAGCCTGCGTAAGGCACTAGCTGCCATGCTGCAGCTCCAGCCATGCAGGGAAAGCTGGGGTTACCCTGGTCATTGGCAGGCAGCTTCCCTCAGTGGCGGATGACACTTGCTACAGGCATGACAGAAGCATTTGTTCTACATGTCAAATCCTGTCACAAGGGGAAATAATTTCACGAGCACTTTCTGGGTACCCAGCAGTGGATCTGGTCGTTTTCAGCACTGAATGACAGCATCTGTTGTGAAATACCCTCTCTTCTCAACCCCAGCGAATTCAGCTGGGTTGCACCATACCTATATCAGGCACCTCTCCCCCACACAGGGATGTGGGCTGGCCCCAGCTTTTCACACAGAAAAGGGAGGGAGAAGTTATGCCCTGACTGAGCCCTTGGTTTATGCCAGATGTTGTGCCAAATGGTTTGCATAAATCACCTTAATTAACCTAGAAATGGTCTCCTCATCCCCATTTGCAGATAAGAATAGTAAAACTCAGAGAGTCAAGTCTCCACATTGTTGAGTGGACAGCCAGGGTTGGAATCCAGACTTAGAAGACAACATTTGCATTCTTACTGTACACACTATAGGGTCTTATTCATTTAATTAATTGTCACTTTATTATTAACTTCCTGAGGATAAAGACTCGGTCTGTTCTCTCCCTGGGCTAAGTTTCCTTGCATTGTGTCACCTAGTCTTCTCAATGCCAATATTATCCTCATTTTACAGATGAAAAAGTTCAGAAGGGTTAAGGAACTTGCCTAAGATCACACAGCTAATAAGTGGTAGAGTCAAGATTTGAACACAAGTCTGATTGCAGAGTCTGAATCCTTCATCAGGTGCCGATTCCTTAGGTTGTGGTTGTCTATACATTACAGCCCATTCATGCCAGCTGAGAAGTGGTTACCAGCCAGGAAAAGAACTCTCTAAAGAACATAGATTTCTCAAATTCACAGGAGCCACCCTAGACCTCTTCAAGACATATGACCTTGCTAACATCAGCATCCATGGCAACCCTGAAGCTTTAAAAATACTTTGGTTAACAAACTCTAACCCCTCACACAACTGTCATGACCCAGCCTTTGGAGCTCACCTTTGGAAATACCAAGAATGAAAACAATGACAACAGTGGATCTGAATGAGCGTCTATAAAAGTAAGTCACCTCTTGGATAAGAAACAATATTAAAAATGTATTCCAAAGGGTCACATTTCCCCAGCCTGAAAATATCCAAAAATGGAGATAAGACAGATAAATTGGAAGAAACAGAAAGAACATGTTCTATGATAGTTTTCCCCTCATTAATTCTAATTCTTCATGAGCTTGGAGAGAACAGGAAGAGTTTCCATGTGGCTATATCAGGGGCTCCCTACCTGAGTTATTTCTTAATAAACTATGTTTTATTTTTAAAAAATCTGCTTTTTTCTTTTTGGTTTGGGTTGGTTTGCCTGCCTAGCATCTATCCTCTCTTCTGGAAACATCATCATCTTAATGTTCCTGGAGGGAACTACCATCTCGCACTTGTGTTCTAAAGTTCAGGAGAACTCTAGTCTCAGTCCCAAGGACATCAGATGTACATAACCCTGGTCTCAGTAGTGGGCATATTTTGGTGCCCTGGCTACAGCACTTGGTCAGAATCTGCTCACAGCTCAGCCTGGACCACTGAAAGAGAGTCTGAGAACTACTGGGAAGAGCAGCCCTCCCCTCCCCCAGTGTCTGCAGCTGCAGGTGGGGAAAGGGGGAGGCTGTAACAAGGATCCTGCCTGAGATGGAAGCTAGGTGGTGTGTGGGGACACTGACTTCTGATGATACGAACGTCTTTTGCCAGAGGAATAGGTATAACCTCAGTTTTCCATTGTGTGGCCAGACTGGTGCTGTAAGAAATACATAGTTATGTTCTTTAAAATGGCTACCAAGAAGTCATAATCCTACCTAATATAATACTAATGAGTAGAATCCAGGAGAGAGGCCCAAATGACCAGTCCCTATATCCTGGAGCACAGGACTAGGAGTCTAATATTAACCATGTACCTCCTATGTCCCATACTCTGAGGCAAAGCTTTTCTTATTTTGAGGGCAACCATACTTGCTTCTATCCAAGAGGTCCTTCTTCCTGGAATACATCTCTCTGCTCATTTCTACTGAGTGCACTCCTACCCACCTTGCAAACCCCACCTCCTCCTTTAGAGTTAGGAGTTGCCTCCTTGGGGCTCCCACAACAACAGCCCACATCTCTGTGGTAACCTCTACCATATTTCCTTGTTTTGTGATTTTTTTTTAATTACCAAATTAAGAGCTGTCCAATGTTTAAAAAAAAAAATCCTAACAATACATGAAGGAATGAGATAAAAAGCGAGTTAAATTCCAGGGTCTCTCCGGAGGTAAACATCATGAACACTCACAAATCCATTCAGACACTTTTGATTGCACTACAATAAAATGTCCATCCCAGGACAAGTGAACCCTCCTAGGACAGGGAGTAGGCTTTACTCGTTCTGCAGTAGTACTGTGGGGCCATTCGGCCTGGGTTCCAGCCCTGGCTCAAACATTTACTAGTCTCTGACTTGGGATAAGTTAATTCAACTCTCTGCACCTCACTTTCCTCATCTGTAAAATGGGACTTACTGCTGTAATCTATCTCACTGGATTCTTGTGAGCATTGAGTTAATATATTTAAAGGACTTAGAACAGGGCCTGGAACATGGTAAATGCTGTGTAACAGTGAACCAGTTCTACTGCTGGTCTCTATCTCCAGTGCCTGGCTTTAAACAAAAAGTTCTGAGTAAAGATGCATTTCTCTGCAGCATGGACACGGTTAGATAGACTCTAGTAATCCAGCACATCGTTCCTCAGGGAGGCTTCTGGCACTTTCTCACTGGCATTTCCTCCCCTTCCTAGGATCCACCCTCATCACCACCGCTATTTATTGAGTTTAATTTATGGGCCAGGGTGTATCTTATCTCATCTTACCTTCCCAATATTCCTATTTTAAAAAATACTCGTCAGCATTCATAATAGCAATAGTCACTATGGCCAAAAGATGGAAGCAACCCAAAATGTGGAAAAACTTTGTTGAAGTTCCCACAACTAGTTAAAGACAGACACGCCTGTCTGATACCAAAGTACACTATCTGCCCGGTGTGTCTGGTGCACTGTAAGTGCCTAATAACCATTTGCCGGATGGACAAGATAATAGAAAGATATCATGATGATATCCTTAATTTTCCCTTCTACTATGTTTAATCATAGCTTTCTGGAGACAGAGATGGCCAATGATAATCAAGGAAGAGTAAGAAGATGTTAGTACTATCCTTGCTCACCCTAGACCCTCCCAAAAACCCAAAGCAAGCAAAATCCTTAGAGCTGCCAGTCAAACACAATTTTCTGAGACCACCACACCACACTGTAGACAGTACAAAGTGGAGTGTGGGCAGGTGAGGAAGAGTCCCTCCCCAGTACATCAGCCATATGATTTCTTAAAAGAAGTGAAGATCAAAAAAGATGGAGGGGTGCCTGGGTGGCTCAGTCGCTTGAGCCTCCTGAAATTCCTGGTTTCAGTTCAGGCCATGATCTCAGGGTCATGGGATCAAGCCCTAGGATGGGCTCCACACTCAGCAGGAAGTCCGGCTTGAGATTCTCCCTCTCCCTCTGCTCCTTCTCCAAACTCTCTCTAAAATACATAAACAAATCTTTAAAAAGGAAAAAAAAAAAAGGATGGAGAAAGTCCACAGAGCTTTGCTAAAAGAAATGCTGCCATTGTACAGATGAAGAAAGTAAGGTCCAAGACATCGGGACTAATTCAATGCTTTCCAGCCCACTGGTGGTATAGCAGGGACCAGAACAAGACCTCACATTCCACATCCACAGACTTGGCAACAGGAGGACAGCGCAGGCCTGGAATGCTCAATATATGCCAGGTCAAACCAGTCAGCCATGAATAGCTTGAGCAAGTCACTTACTCTTTAGGACTCAGTTTCTCTACTGATAAAACACAGATATTAATTCTTTTATTTGGATTAGTAATCAGAACATAAGGGAGAAAGCCCAAAATTAAGTAAGCAAAATACAGCCAATGCAATAGAAAAAGTAGGCATACGAAACAATCCACAAAAGAGGAAACAGAACCAAAAAAAAAAAAAGATATATGAATTGGCGTTCAATATCATTAGTGATCAAGGAAATGCAAATCAAAGTCACAATGGAGCCAAAATTTTTAATGCCTATTAGCTTAGAAAAAAAAGTCTTAAATCTGACCATTCCAAACACTGCATGGGACAGAATCTAAAGGCTCTCTCATACATTGCCAGTAAGTGTGCAAATTGGTACAACCATTCGGAAAAACTGAGACACATAAGATTCAAATGCCACAGTGTTAACAAGAGCAGAAGGCTGGCAACCACCCAAAAACTCATGAGTAGAAGACTGAATGAATTAACTGTGGGATATTCCCCCCAGTGCAATCTAGAGCCGTCACTATGGATAAACTACACAGAAGCACACAGTGTGGTGGGTCGTAGCAGGTATTACACTGAAACTGTGCCAAGTATGATATGTAGCCTTTTATATAAAGTGAAAACGACTAAAATGAGGTAGACCCATATATCTTTATAATACACATAGATAAATACAACTATATAGAGGGAAGCCAGAGAGTGGTAGAAATGGGGTTCAGGACGATGGTTGCCTCTGATGGGGTGGCAGGGATGAAACAGGAGAGAGAGCTATACGCATAGATGTGAGTCCGTGTCAATGTCTGAGCTTTCGCTCCAAGTCCAGGGTCATGAGTGTTCATGGCATTATTAAAATATATAATCCTGAGCATGTGCCATGAACCCAGAGTCACTGTCTGTCCATTTAATTCTGTGAAGCTCAAGAGCAAAGGTGACCACAAGGATTCCTTCTTGGCAGAGTTGCTCTCAGGGTCCCCGGTGCGCAGCCCAGCTCCTGGGCACCTGTACAGTAATGTCCAACTCCTGGGACGTGGTCGTTGTGTGTGAGTGTGGCACAAACACAGCTCAGAGGGAGCTAAAGAAAACAAAATTCCTTTCACTTTGACTCCCTCTGCCTCACCACTCCACCGGTTTTGTGAATCAGTGCAATCTCTCCGCCCTCTAGGCATCTCAGATCACACAGCTCTAGTCTGGTAGGTAACAAGATGCCATTACTTCCAAAATCTTCAGCCAACGTTGTTAGGAGAGCAACCTCTTCAGAGTGCTAGCAAGTGCTTCCTCTACCTTCTCTCAGAAGGAACTCTTAGACTTGGGTCTCCAGCCCTGTCCTCCTGAAGGATTTCACGTGGCTGGGACTTTGATTTAAAAGAAAAACTGGCTTTCAGCAGAGGGGGCTGGGGGTACCTTGTTGACACTGCTCTCTCACCCGGCTGAAGGTAAGAGTTTTCTTTTTCCTCCCACACAACACAAGGAACAGAGAAGTCATTTAAGCCTTATAAATACTGGCAGGCTCAAAAAGCAAGTCGCCAGTCTTAAAAACAAGTCTCTGTTTCCTTTGGCTAATCTGCAAATCCAGTCATATTTTCAGATAAGAAGGTAAACAGAGGGTGGAGGAGATTAAGGAGGCCTGTCTTAGGCTAGTATCTTTATAGAGAGACGGAGAGAAGAAACATTACTGGAGTATTTCCCTTTCAGGGAGAAGGACAGTAGCCAAGCCCATAACAGCCCCCAAACCTAGGAGGGTGGGAGAAATAAGCACTTCTCTCCATACTTTCAAGAAAAAAACTAGAACACTAGTGAATAGGCTGCCAAACGTACTTACACCAGGTCCCAGTCTCAGGGTTTAGAGGCAAGGAACAGGGTAGAAAAGGAAATTAGTAGAGTCTGTAGTCTGTAGAGCTGCCTCTATTTACTACTTAGGTGGAATGGCTGGAGAAGTATGAAGTTCGCCATCTCTAAAAAAACAAAAAAAAGCCCATAACTTGTGGTAAGCCTCACTTAGCAAGGATGCTGAGGAACGTTCTCCAGATGGTAGAACCAGATCAGAAGGTTGAAGCTGGGGAGGTAGAGAAGACAGGACAGAAACCCTCTGAAACTAAAGGCAGAATTTGGCATAACTCAAGAGGTAAGAAGTTCACGGGTTCGGGGCTTCCATAACATTCTCAAAGAAACATGTGACCCTGAGAAAGACAATACCAGATGATCTTTAAGGGATCTAAGTTCCTTTAGGTCTCTGAATCCAGACTGGAGCATATATTCTATAAGACTTAAAGATGTTCCCCAAGTAGCATGTGGGTTGCATGGAGGCAGAGAGTTCTGTGTGTTTCCTTCACTGTACTGCGCCACCAGCATCTACGACAGTGGCTGGCATGTACTTGGGATACATCCATTGATTAATGTGTGTGAACAAACCCTAGTCAAAGCCTCTACTTCTTTTTTTTAGTGACCCCTGGACAAATGAGATCTCATCTAGGTGGCAGCAGTAATGGCTGGGCCTCAGCAAATACTCATCTTTGGGCCTTATCTGTACAGAGTCACCCTCATAAATCTAGTGATAATCTCATCTGGAATCTAATGTCAGAGTCTAAAGGGGCAACCCTGAAATGCTTCCCTGTCCTGTTTCTAGCCTAAAGAGAAAGGTGTTCACTGTGGCCCTGGACACCAGCTTCATAAAAGGTTTCTGCTGCCCTTGACTTCAAGCCTTTCCATGTTGCTGGGATCTTGACCTCATTGTGTTGACTTCAGTCTCTAAGGTAAACAGAGCTTTAGAGGGGAAATGCTTGGACCTGGAGATTCCTGTTTGCTCCAAGTTTGGACTAATGGCCGGAATAATGAGCATTTCCATTCATTTCCTTTTAAAGTGCCACTGACAATGCAGCTAAGTGGACAGTCCCAAACCATTCCTATTGGTCAATTACTGAAAATCGTTTCTGAAATACAGTTGATACTTCCCACCCTTGTGGAATTTTACCTGGAGGAAATGCCAAGAACTGTACCTCTGGGGAGGCCCCAAGATCTCAAGGGGAAAAAACAAGGAGAGAAAGGGAAAAAATGGTAAGGTTACAAAGTAAAAGAATGACAAACAACAGTGGCTAATCTGAATTGCTAATCTCCATTCTTATTATGGTCTGTCACAGAATTCAGCCTTTTAAGTTCATTAGTTCATTGAGCCTTTTGACAGCCCTGTGAGATTTTTATTTGACCAATTTTACTTTTTTAAGGATTTATTTATTTATTTGAGAAAGAGACAGAAAGAGCAGGTGTGTGAGTGCGGGGTGGAGTGGTGGGAAAGGACAAAGTGAAAGGGAGAGAGAATCTCAAGCAGACTCAGCACTGAGTACAAGCCTGATGCGGGGCTTGATCTCACAACCCTGACATCAGGACCTGAGCTGAAATCAAGAGTCGGATGCTTAACTGACTGAGCCACTCAGATGTCCCTATTTGCCCCATTTTAAACAGGAGAAAACTGAGGCCCTAAGACTTGTCCAAGATCACACAGCCGAGATGTAACTGAGCTGGGATTTATACTACAGCCTGTGCTAAACCACTGGTTTGCTTTGCCTCTCTTTATGTCACAACTCTGTTCCTCTTTCTGTTTACTGTGTGTTATCCTTCACCGCCAATGTGGGGATGGTTTGAGTTTAACTGTGACTCAGGTGGCGGGAGAAGAGAAATCAAGCCTATGAACCAAGGAACTCATGGTGGTTCTATCTGGGCGGGTTGTAGTTGTAAAAGCTAGAGATGGTAGAGAAACTTTGTAGGTAGGGCAGTGAACTTGACCAGGGCCAGGGCAGAGTCTGAAGTGGAGGAAGAGCGTGGCCAGGACTATGTGTTGGAAACAGCACAATGATTACAGTGTGTCAGCCCTCATGGGCCCCAAGCAAGACAGACAGCGCTGCATTAAGGAAGCCATATGGCCCACGGCATTCCCGGAAAGGGCGAGCCTGGCAAACCTCAACCTCATGACCCAGTCTGGGGAGTTGGCCCCTGTTGGGTTTGGCAAAGAGCATTTATGAGCTCAGCAGAATAGAATGCAGAGTATCACTAATTTTGAGAGGAAAAGAATCTGCTGCACCAAGATGACAGCTGGGCCATCACACAGAAGGGCTTGACAGTGTGTCTGGGCTACCTTTGTTTCTGACATGTGTGGTATCACATCCACAATGGAGTCAGGCTCATCCTTGGCACACAAGGGCTTAAAGCTCTGAAAACAATCCCTGCGGCTCTTGTTACTCCAAGTGTGGTCCAGGGACCAGCCATGACAGCACCACCTAGGAGGTCATCAGATATGCAGAATCTCAAGCTCCACCCCAGCCTGCCCAGTCAGAATCTTTAAAGGCTGGGAAGCACTGTCCTAGAGACTGCCCTGACCGAGGATCAGAATCTCTGCAGCCACATTTCTCAAATCTGCCTGACATAGAAGCTCTCTCCAGGTGAATCAGATACAGGCTGAAGTTTGAGAACCAAAACAGAAAACCTTTGAAATGTCAATAAGGACATCAATTGGGGCATTTAAGCCACGTCTTTCAGGTGCCTCCCCAATCCAGAAAATTCCCTCCGAGACAGCATGGAAAATACCATCCGTTGATTTGTAGTCCATCTACTTCTAAAAAAGGATTTGTGACAGATTATGAACAGAGCAGGTGGTCAGCAAAGCAGCATATCAGAATGGACTGCAGAGACACTCCATAAGCCCACAACCCACTAAGCCCCTTTCTCTACATCTGAGGTATTACAAAGCCTTAAATGCCACCTGCTGGGTTATCCCCCTGCTTCTTTTTAAAATTACAAGTTCCCCTTGGAAGAAAAGGCCTATTTACCTTCAGACAAAGTTGCTGATGATTTTCCAAAGCCTGCCTTCCCAATGGTAATCTGTCAGCAAGTCCTAGCATTCTACCTCCAAAGAAAAACTCCAATGTTCCACTTCCCTCCACCTCTGCGGGGGCATTGTGTCTTGTTTGCATGGCAGCCAAGAACTTCCCAGCTTGTCTCTCTATTCCTGCTTCTGTCCCCTCTGATCTCTGTTCCACCCAGCTCTCAAAGCAGTCACCAAAGGATGGAAATCTCATCAGGTCATATCCCAGCCTAAAGCCGAAAACTGCCTGTATCAGTTTCCTTTGGCTTCTGTAACAAATTACTACAAACATGGTGGCTTAAAACAACAAAAATTTATTACCTCACAGCTCTGGATCACTAGGTTAAAATCAGCACGTCAGCAGGGCCATGCTATCCCTGGAGACTCTAGAGGACAATCGGTTCTTTGCCTCTTCCACCTTGGCGAGGCTGCCAGACTTTGGCTTACAGCCACATCACTCCACCCTCTGCCTCTATGGTCATACTGCCCTGTCCTCCTATGTCCACTCTCCCACTGCCTCCCTCTTTAAAGGGATACATGTGACAGCACCTAGGACCCACCTGGAGAGTCCAGGCTAATCTTCCCATCTCAAGATCCTGAATTTAATCATGTCTGTAAAGTCCATTTGGACGGTTCCCGGATGAAAACATATCTATCTCTGGGGATCATCAATCAACTGTACTTGATAAAATCCAGTCTATACAATAGCCTCTAAGGTCCCAAGTGACCTGGCCCCTACCCAATTTTCAGACCCTATTCTTCTCCCCTTTCCTCCTCTTACAGCCTGCCCCTCCAGTCTGCTTTCAAATCTTAAAGTATGTTCCTGCCACAGAGCCTTTGCTCCTGCTGTTTCTTTTGCATGTAGTGCTACCATTCTTGGTCTCACTCGATGAATGAATGGACAGATGAATAAATGAATGAATGTCTTACTCCTAAAAAACTCAGGAAACAAGATGGTGGGAAAGTAAAAACAGCAGCATGGATAGAAATTAACTGCACCTACCTCTCAATTCTTCCCAGAAAGTTGCTTGGCTAAAGATGCTTCCACTTCCCCTTTTTCCAGTTGTCAAACACCTCAAAATATCCCTAGTTCTAAGGCACCTGGAGGCTCCCTAGAAAGGAGTTATTTCAAGTAGTTGGACCTGGGTATCAATAGGACTAATGTCACATGGAAACAGCCCTTATCTCCTCGTTCTTGAAGAAATAGGACAGTCCAAGATACACAAAGCTATTTTGACTTCCAGCAACAATTTTTTTTGCATTTATTTATTGATTTATTTTTAAAGATTTTATTTATTTATTTGACAGAAAGAGACACAGTGAGAGAGGGAACACAAACAGGGAGAGTGGGAAAGGGAGAAGCAGACTTCCTGCAGAGCAGGGAAGCCAATGTAGGACTTTATCCCAGGACCCTGAACATCATGACCTGAGCCAAAGGCAGACGAGTTAACAACTAAGCCATCCAGGTGTTCCCAGAAACAATTTTGATGGTGTTTCTTCTTTTATTGGTCAATGAATGCTCATTGTTGATTTTTAGTGACAAGTTTACAAAGGCCACTGCTAATGGCTGCATCTTGCCCTGGAGACAGTAGGCCTGCCAGGGGTTAAATGACCTTTATAATTATCTCCTCACTCTGAGAGGTCTATCATTAAATGGAATTTCTTGCCCACTATTATGATGAAAATGTAAATAGAAATTTTCTGCCCCAGAAAGAAAGAGTCTGAGTTCTGTACAATTATATAAATCAACAACAGTCACTACATTATAGGGAGTGGGTGGTCTAGAGTGATCAACACACTTTCTTCCAGTTTTCCCACGTTTTTTTCCACAAGCACTTTAAATCCTGAATCCCGGGAAACCCCTTAGTCTCAGATACACTGGGACTACTGGTTGCCCTAGTGGTTGCTAACAAGCCAATCTCTAACACTTGAGGGAGCCAGGACAAAAGGGTGGAAGTGGAGACCCACGAGATACATATCTAAATATAGAGAAGTTATAAATCAACCTAACACACTGCCTAATAAAAATATATTCTATCCTCCTACAATGACAAATGTCTTGAAAACAACCTGAAAGCCTGAGTTTGAGTTACTAGCTCTTGGACACCCCTCTGGTTTCTGGTCTGTCTCCGCCTTCTCTTTCCACTCCCAGCTCTGCCCCTGTATCCCAAGGGGTCTTACCCAAATAAGTGCAGATATTCAAACTCCATCCACATCCCTTTAGCAACCACCTCTTGGTTTCTCCCTTGGGCCTAGGGGTAAACTGTGAAAAAGTCCATTCTTAGAGGAGAATGGCCGTAGGGCAGAGTTCCACTCTGTTCTAGAAATGGGACTGGAGTCCTTCAAGAAGAGAATTCTGAGGTCCGTGGAACCTAAGCCTAGCCTGGCTGGCCAGGGAAGAGGACCAGAGTGGAATCCACAGGACAAGAGCCACTCTTGCCTGAGTCTAAAGGCAGCACTGGGAGTCACCAGTGTCCATTAGAAATTAGAAACCATAGGATAATTGTCAATTTCCAAATGCACCCCTAGGTCCTTGTGGGCAGAGGTTAGAGTTGTTCAACCTAGAGAAATAAAAGTCTGAACAAAATGTTATAGATGCCCTGAGACTGTTCCTAGAAAGAACTGAGGCCCTTACTGGAGAAAACAAAATTATAGTATAGCATGGTGAAGAAGTCATGCAGCAAAGAGCAATCTCTTTTACCTGAAGATGGATGAGAAAATTGTTTGCCAGAGAGAGGAGACTGGGAACTTGAATGTCATCCTCCAGAGTCCATGCTAATGCAGGATTTCTGTTTTCCTCCAGGGGATTTACTTTGATAGATATGCAGATTATGGTCCCTGTATCAGTAGGCTACAAGGACTGCAGACTGCAAACATACTCATATGCTCTTGCAGCCTAGTTCACCTGAGTGTAGTGAGTACCCAGCAACCAATATTAAATAATTAACAGTACAGAGGTGATATGATATGAGATGGCGAAAAAGATCAGGAAGGCAGAAAACACTGATGTCTTGGTTAAAAGCATCTTGTCAGATAAGTTGGGTTTAGATACTACCTCTATGATTTACTAACAGTGAGAACATAGGTGAGTTACTTCACAAATTTAAGCCTTGGTTTTAATTCCTAAGCAAAATCAGGGTCTAAATATTATATGTGGAGCAGCCTGGGTCACTGTGGCTCAGTAGGTTAAGCATCTGCCTTTGGCTCAGGTCATGATCCCAGGATTCTGCGATCAAGCCCCATGTCAGGCTCCCTGCTCAGCAGGCAGCCTGCTTCTCCCTCTCCCTCTGCCCCTGACTCTCTGCTCTTTTCCCTGTTTGTGAGCTCTCTCTTGTTCACTCTCTCTCTCTCAAATAAATAAAACTTTTAAAAATAAACAAATAAATAAATACATATATACATACTATGTGTGACTGGTATGGGGAAAAATTGAGATAAAGCATATAAAGAATTTAACCAGTATTTGTCAGTATTTGTAACATTCTGAGGCTCATGGATCTTGAGTCTAGAAAGCAGAGTTTTCAATGATAATGAAGACATGAGGTAAAAGAATCCCTTTGAATAAGGAGATGATGAATGGACTAGACCCATGGTAACTGCAGAATACCAAACCAGAACTGACAGAGAGACACATGGAAGTATGATTCACCTGTGCCTTCATTGAGAGTACATGGCACAAACTCAGCAAGTGCCAATGAGCACAGAGTCATCTCCAGCCACCAGCCATGTGGGGGTGGGGGACAGGACACCAAGGAAGCTGCTGAGCTCACCGTTGCACTCACAGCTGCACAGACTCAAGCTGAGTCATCACAGCAACTAAGTAATATCTTGAGTGATAGAAGACGGATCACTCACGGGCAAGCCTGAATCACCACCACCAGGAGCAACTATCCTCATCCCCGGCCAAACTTAGGTACTACTCAATGGGTACATGAATCATGTCTAAATTAAGCACAAAGATTTCCAAATTATCTCAACATGATCTAACATCTGGGCAGGAGATATTTATTATGGAGCTGGAGGAGGGGACATAAAGAGAGAGAAAAAAATAGAGAGAAGACTATGTTCTCTAAGAAAACTATTTTCTTTTGAAATATGGAACTATTTTTGCAAAAATGACTGACTCACTTTATTTTTTTAACCACCAAAAAGGAAAGAGAGCATGTGTAATGGATTGCTTTACACTAAATAAAGGCATCATGTGGACATTAGGTTTTCTAATTCGGTTTTATATTATTCTAACTGCATTAAAATGTACATGCGAGCATAAGATTGATTCATTTCTGGGTTGAATCGCCTAAGCTCATTCTGCTGTTACAAATAACTTCCTGCAAAGCTTTCTCATGCCTTCTGGGATGCAGGAACATAGTTTACCCCATGATTCTCTCTGACCTGGTCACCCCCAAGTTCTTGCTCTTTTTCCCATGGGCTGTGAGGCTCACTGAAGAGCTCTTGATTCTTTAGCAGTATGCTAGGAATGTCCAAAGGCTCTCTTTGCCCTGACTTCTCAATATCCTTTGTTATGGGGGGCAGGGGGAGAGAGATGTTTATAGTTATTACCATGAGCTATAGAATCAGACCAGGGTTCAACTCCTGGCTCTGCCACTTCACCCTATGTGACTACAGACAAGCTGTTTATCCTTTTTGAGCCTCAACTTCCTCATCTGTGAAATGGGGACACTTAAGCATCCCTAATTCAGGAAAGATTAAGTGTGATCATCTTTGTAAAGGACTTGGCTCAGTGGCTGGCAACATGGCAAGAGCTCCACAGATGTTAGCTCTTAGTCTTTCTAATGGATGAGTGCTTGGAGTTATGTATTTAGACACCAGAAAGTTAAGCCACTGGGATCTGATGTTTTAGGTAATAGAAAACTGTGATCTCCAGTCAAACTGAACTTCTTTTGCCTTGGGGCTGGTGCTTTTCCTATCATAATGCTCCCCATTCATCACCTTATGTTGTAATTGCTTGTTTAATATCTGTTTTTCCCAGGAGAGTAGATTCTGTGAACCTTTTTTCACTGCTGCGTGTCTCACACCCAGCAAAGCTCTTGGTACAGTAAAAGATGTTCAATAGGTATTCATTGAATGACTGAAAGACTGAACAGAAAATGGACCAATGAAGTGACAGACTGAATAACTACTAGAACCACAGACCCAGATGACTGACCAACTGAGTGATTCAATGAAGGCATGAATGAGTGATTGATATTGGTCATCTAAATTCAACTGGACATGAAAATATTATCCTACCAGAACAATAGACAAGACTACTAAATACAGGATTTTTAACTTGGAAAAGCAGAGTCTTTGGGGGGATATATAATACTTGTTTTTTAATATCTTAGAGTTCAGTTCTTCCCCCACCCTCACCAACAATAGGATGGGTGATACTACCCTACTGGAAAACATTACTCATTCCACACTCACATGGCCCTCAAGTTGCACATCCCTCTCACCCTCCATCATGATCCAGAATTTGCTTGACAGTTTCAGGCCTCAGTGTGTCTATCTATGTCAGATGACATCATGGCCCAACCATGTGTCTTGGGCTGTGAGAACAACTTGAGGAATCAACAGGAAGCCCCGGATCTTTCAATGCCTAATTTCTGATAACTAAGAATCTTTCCTGAAATCTCCCATTCACCCCCTTCCTCTTGGTGAGCTCATCTATTCTTTCCAGAAAGACCAATCAGTGGCAAGGCATTGCTGGATTTTGTCAGGGGGATTTGGTGTCTTCATATCTTGTTCATCAGCCACAGGACACACTCATCTTTCAAGTGTTCTGGAATTCTGCCCATGAACGTCTGAATATTCTGCTGCAATCCCAAAGGACCTCTTAGAATCTACATGTTTAGCCACAGAATACCCAAACTGTTTTTAAATTAAAACCTGCCTTGAATGAACATACTTAAAATGACTGTGGAATGGTATTTTGACTATCCTATCCTCCTCCTAAGAATCCTGTGACTGTAACAAAATAAATGGAGCACTCATTTAATGCCATTTTTCCTTGTGCAAGTGAAGGGGGAAAAAAAAACTCCCATTTCCAGGAGAATGAAAGCCTTAAAGGTCACTAGGAAGACTGTCTAGGAAAACCGAGCATGGTGGCTACTTGCCTGGAAATTAGTAAATAATTATTCAGCTACTTCCTCTTCCCCATGCTGGGCAAGAAACTGTATACTTTCTATACATCACCGCATTTAATCTGTCTGGGAGTACTATGATATTGGTATTACTGCTTCCATTTTACAGATAGGTAAGTTGAGGTTCCCAGTAGGTAAGTGCCTATGGAGGGATTTGAACCAAATGTGCCTTACTTCAAAGCTGATACTCCTACACCTCCACAGGTTGCAACACAGCTCCTGAAATAAGGGAAACCATGAATGCTGACCAAGTGGAATGGAATAATGGAATATAACTTAGGTAGGATAAAATAGTACATAATGTCTAGAGGAGGGAAGTCCTTGTGAACACATGACCAATAGTTTTCTATTAGATCAACTGTCATTATGTGAGAAAGGGAGAGCCCTTCAAATAGATTGCAGAAGCTGCAAAGAACAGGTAGGTGATAGCTCTAGAAAGACAGATGTCAGCCAAAGTAACACAAAACCTTCTAACAATGAGAAATATCCAAAACTGCTACATCAGTCTGGTGAGAGAATGAGTTCTTGAACACCGAAAGCATTCAAGCAGGAGGTAGTTGCCACAGCAGTGGGTGGGATACCTTTGAGGTCCTGGCCCTCTCTCTGCTTTGGGTAGATGCCCACTAATCATCTGAGAAGTTTACCCCTGCCTGCACCTAATCACCCTCTGCCACAAGCATGCAAGTAAAATAGTGTCTGCTGAAACAGTTCATGCAAGTTTCATCTCCCTGAGGCTAGAGGAAGAAATGGTGGGGAACTGTTACTCTGAATCTCTTTGTGACAAACAAGGAAGAGTTGGGGGGACATTGGAAGGGAGAGAAATCTTGTAAGATGAAAGAAACCATGGGTATTACTTTGTGCCAAAAAATGGGTTGGGTGTTTTACACATGCTCACTCATAAAGTACGGGGCCACTCTCTGGAAGCAGGGCTGATCATTTCCATTTTACAGCTAAAATACTCTAAGAGAAAAGTTAATTTGCCCATGGCCACATAGCTAATAAGTAGTATAACCAGGGCTCAAACTCAGATATGCCTAACTTCAAAACCCTTGCTTTGTTTCTCAACAGTTTACTGCCAAACCTAGTGAGGGAGGTTGGGCAAGGTGCTGAGAGAAGGTGCTTAGGACAGGTGGATTTTGATTTTGATGGGTAGTAGAGGAGTAAGGAGGCTGCAGCATGAAGTAAAACACAAGAGTGTAGATTGGAATGCAATGCTCAGACAGGCTATTTAATCACTGAGCAAAGGCAGGTAACAGAGAGGAAATGGATCAAGCCAGACATCATCTCCCTCACAGTGCATTCTACCTTTAGCCTTGAACCCAAGCCACAGAACTGGTTCCAAAGTACAGGTGATACAAGTTAATAAATAGGACCTCAGATATTTTGATCTGAAAAAAACCCACATTTGCCAACTTTGCCCCTAAAGGTAATATGCAAAAGCAACTTCCCCATGATTTCAATATCCCATAAGTAGATATTACCAGGTAATACAGGTTCACACGGCTTTGGAAAATTAAAATGCCAAGATGGCAGAAAAAATGGAAAATATGATAATGGGAGAAGATGATGATGATGCCTTTAAAGGTATAAATTTCTACCTTCAGTCTCCTGGGAAACAAGGGAGCTACAGTGCTCCCCCTGATTCCTGGCTAGTCAACCCTAGTGAGTTGTACAGACCTGATTTTTCCCCTTTATCTAGTATATACAAAGTTAATCCAAAATGGAATTTTATTTTATATGGTCCCCATAATTAGGTTGTTGAGGGACACCTACAATTAGACCACAAGTGTTAAGTATCTGTGTGTGTGTAATGAGGGAGGCAGAGGTTTATTTCTATCAGAGGGATCCAGACCCTATCCTGTAGGAATTAAATGTGATTAGTGTGGCCTGGCACATGGTGCCAAGGAAATGATTGCTGGGGCTTCAGTTGGTTTACTGTACTTCTCATCAGTAGCATCTCTGGAGTCTGACACATGTGGGTCTGGATTCTGCTCTGTGACCAGCTATGTGACCTTGGGACCATTACTTAACATCTCTAGGGCTCAGTCTGCTGTTCTGTGTAATGGGAATAAAATCACTTGCCTCAGGAAGGTGCTGGGAGAATGCAATAAAATTGCCCCTGGAAAGAGCCAGGCAATCATGTTGGCAGTAGTTCAGAAATGACCCTTGGTTCCAATTATCCTGAGCATCTCCCTTGAAGCTGGGAAATCCACCCTTGGATAGGCCACTGTCAACCCACTACCCAACCTGTCCAAGCTAGTCCATGCCTCCCCTGGCCCCCTCTCACAATGACCAAGATCATTCTTACCCTAGTAACTTAGAGCTGCAATATTGCCCCTTTATCCTATTTAAGATATTCTCTCTTTAGTGAGTCATACCAACACCTCACTCCCAGTGGGCCATGTAGAACACATATATTTTGGTACACCTTGGCTGCAAAGTACATGCAGGTCAGCAAATTACAATGATTCAAGAGGGTCCACTCAGCAAATTGCTCCAAGTTCCCCAGGGTCTCACATGCAAGCCTCATCCCCAAAGATGCAAGACGAGATTCATGACAGCTGGAACACTGGCATGGGAATAGAACATTTGGAAGGGCCATCAGGCTTAGGCCAAACTTTTGCATATGACCCCACATTCACTCTTCACAGTGATCCCCACTCTGACACAGGAGAAGGCCAAGGCATAGGAGAGTTATATATCTAAAGTCACTTGCAATGGCTGAAGAATTCCATGGTCAGCCGGCAGAACTACCCTAGGGAAGGTCCCCAGATTTCTGTCTTGTTTCTCCCAGTACCTCTAACTGGTTTTTCTATTCTAATTAATTTTCCAAATCCCAAATCATTTTAAACTACTTCACATGCAAAATGCAGAAAAAAACTACCTGAGAAACCCACAGGGAACTCTATGTCTCAACAATCCAGCAAAGGCCACACTGAGATCCTCTCTAAAACCCACTTTGCTTTTGTATGGGTCAGGGTCCTGGCTAGAAACACTTGAAGCGGTAACCAAAGGAAGTTTAATGAAGGCACCATCAATGAAGAAGAAAACAGGGTTCAATGGACCCACAGCAGGAGAAGAAGCACCCTGAGGCCAGTGACAGCAGGAAGCAGAGACCATCCCTAGGCGTCCAGGGGCCATGGAAGAGAGCTATTCCCAGGCTCACAGGAGCTGTGGCTAGAGGTAGAAGAACATGACCATCACCTCCAAAATCCAGGCCAACAAGGAAGAAGAGGATAAATTAAAAATACTTACCACCCCAATCTCCTACCAGTGTCTCGTCCTCCCAGGAAGACAGCAAAGTGGCCCAAGCAGGAAGTCCATGTGTCAGCCTACCAGGCACAAAGCTGGAGGAGGAGAGCAAAGAGTGGATCTGGAGGGAAACACAGAAAACATCCAGAACAATCCCGAAAGGTAAGGAACCCTGTCTCCCCTTCTGGTCCAAGCTAAGCCTTATTGTAAAGCCAGCATCTTGTGAGTGGTCACAGTTGGGTTTGGACCCTAACTAAGAAGCAGCTCTTTATACTCTTGTTCACTTGGCAAAGAAGGGAATGGCTCCATTGAACCATCAAGTGGGATATATATCTGATGCTCAGAGAAAATTGATCACTTGTTCCTAGTAAATAATAATACATTTGAATTGTAGGTGGCCTTTAACAAGATGGCCAGGCACAACATTTTGTCATAGTTAAGATGAAAATGTAGGGCTCTGGACTCCTGATCCAGTGTTCCTTCCCAATGGATAGATTCTCCTCATGTCCTTCATAGCCCCTGTCAGAGCTAGGCTATAAGGCAGGAGAACGCTTGGGTCCAACAAGCACACTTTATTTTTATCCAGATGGTTTGTCCTTATAGTCAAAGCCTTTCTTGATCTAGGAAGCCATCCAAAAATCTGGAGAAAATTAGATAGTTATTCTAAAATTAAAGTTACTAGAAGAATGACAGGAAAGAAACCCAAAAAATGTAAGTTGTGAACAATTCACATATATCTGGTATGAATGATGGTCCCAGTAGAGACAAATTAAAACATATAAGTGGTTTAGGGTACATTTATATCAATGTAAATTGAAATATATTATCTGGCTCAGGGATTATTTGTATCAATTAATACACATCAAAATATATTAGGTGATTCATGGGTTATTCACTCTTAAGTGTTGGGTATTTTAATGAACAAAATATATCTAAAAAGGCACAGCCAAACAGAAGCCATCACTCATGTTTGCATACTAAAACAACCAAGCCACACTTGCTACAAGGTAACACAAAAGCAGCAGCATTGGGATCCATGATTATTGGAGATCTCCCAGAGTGTCTGACATGAAGCCCAAAGATCTGGGTTCAAGGTTTGCTTGGCTTCTTTCTAGCTTTGCGACTTTGGGCAAATCACTTATCCTTCCAGTGAAGTGCCTGAAACAGAGTAGACCAGACCTTCCGCCTTTCCACCTGATAAGGAGAGGTTGTTAGTTACCAGCTAGGTCTCTATTAGTACCTTTTGGGTGTACTGGCTGTGAATTAAATAGTAAATCAGATATAGTCATCCCCCACTGCTTAAAACTCTATAACTGCTCTGTCCAATATGGTAACCACCAGCCACAAGTGACTACTAAGCATTTGCAACGTGGTTGATCTCAACAGAGGTGTGTTGCAAGTGTAAAGCACACACCAGATTTCAAAAAGATAACACCAAAAAAAAAAAAAAAAGAATGTAAAACATCTCAATAATGCTGTATATCAATCACAGGTAGAAATAACTACATTTGAGGTACACTGGGTTAACAAAAATGTATTACAAACGGTTCACCTGTTTCCTTTTACTTTTTTTAATGTGGCTATTAGAAATTTTTAAATGACATATTTGGCACACATTATGTCTCAGCTGGCAAGTACTCATCTATAATTCCCCACTGTTCTCAGAAAAGAATTTAGCCTCCGTAGCAGGGTCCAATGTGATCCAGTCACCACCTATTTCTCGGATCACTGTATGCATTCTCCCTGTCCTTCCTTACCCTCAGACACAGAAAGCCTATACCTACCTTGCACTCATGATTCCATCCTTCTGAAATGTTCTTTATATGACAACTCTACTCAAAGCTGACTCATTCTCCTCCTTCGAGTCTCAGCTCACATGATCCCTTCAGTCAGGCCTTTTCTGGACCACCTGATGGGAATGGGCCACACAGCCAGTGAATCTCTCCTCCATTACTTCCTCCAAAGCACTCACTGCCATCCTCAATTACCTTATTTATCTGTTTACCTGTTTAATGCCTGTCTCCCTCCTCTAGAATAGTTGTGTGAGAGCAGAAACATTCCCTTTCTCATTCATAGTTGTCATAGCCTCAACTCAGGGAGTCCTGAGCCACTGTATTTCTCAGTTCAGTGTTTGTTCAATGAGTGAATGAATGAAAATAGCATGAACAGAATGAAAAATCCCAGGTAGGATAAACCCACTGATAACGACAATAACAACAATAACATCTTCCTTCAAGTGCTTACATTTTTCCCTGCAATCAGTCCTTAAGACTCACTGGGAGGTAGTGTGCTATAGTTGAAAGGACACAGTCCTGAGTTCAAATTTTAGCTCTGCCACTTATTGGCTGAGTGACCGTGGATAGAGCCCTAGACTGTCCCAAATCTCCACTTTCTCCCAGAAAAATAATTAGAATTATTATGGAATAATTAGAATTGTTCTGTGATTGTCCTGAAGTTCAAGTAAGAGAAGAGATTTGTCAACCAGAGAGCCCCAGTGACATTTATTAGACCAAGACATTCTTGAAGGGAAGGATTCTTTTACTTACCTGGGGTATCCCCAGCACCCAGCTTGCTTGGCTAAGGCAGGTGCCCCAAAACTATTTGGTGGTTGAATGAAGCTTATAATAAGCCCTAGCACCACAAAGTAATGAGCCATGGGAAAATCAGATCTCTCACTGTTCCAACCTAGAAAAGATAGCCCATTTTCTTCCAAAGAGAAACAAAAGTAGAATGAGGCTGAGGTATAATAGCCACATCACCTCCATTTTCCAGGATGTCCCAAATTATAATAGTCTATCTAGCTATCCAGCCAAGACTCTGACTATAGGTCCCCCTGAAACATCTAGCTCAAGAGTAGGGTTCAAGGAGTCAGAGTGAGCATCAGGGACTGGGGGGTCACCTTTCTGCCCACAACAGATTATTCTCTAGAAGAAAAAGTGACTGGGCTACCATAAGCAGTAGCTCCTGATCCTCACATTCTGAGAAAGAGCCAAAATACCTGCCTCCTTAACTGACACAGGGGCCAAGGGTAAAAAGAAGGAGGGGAAGGGGGGCATGAGTTTGGAGCTATATAGTGTTAAAGTTAGAAAAATTAGAACTAGTCCACTGAACAGTAATTTCTCAAGATGGGGCAAGAAGGGTGGCTGGGAAGGGAGTGAGAAATGACTTCACTGGGAAAGCTTCTGCCCAGTTTGCAAGGGATAAAGCATGTCTTTATTACTCTCCTGGTTTCTGTTCCTGTAACTCTGAAATACAAAGGCTTCTGGCATGACATCTCAGTTCAGCACTATTGTTCTTAGGATTTGCTACTGAATGGGCTATTCACCTGGAAACCTCTTCCAGGCCAGGCTTCTGTTGGCCACCGTTTATTTACACACCACCGGTTTAATGTGCAGCCCACCTTGGAAGTTTGAACAAAGTAGACTGAGGTGTAGCATTGCACCATCTCTTCCTAGTCCTACCTGCCAGCTTATTGCTGATTAAAAGCTACAACCCAACCTGCATTCATTTAACACACGTTTCGAGCTGTCCATCACATGCTAGGTGTTGGGGCTACCGCTGGGAGCAAGCAAAACAAACATCAATTACAGCAGATCCACAAAAGAAGAAAAAGGGAATCACAAACAGAAAGCCCTTTCCAGGAATGTGAAAAAGGAATCATAATTTGGGATTATCGGTCAAGATTTGGGATAGCTGGGGATGATGATGTATTAAGAACCAAGACGGAGGAGGCTTTAAGAGGGAAGTACCTTCCATAAGGAATGAAGCGCTAGAATGTGACCTGCTGTTCTCCTCACCCCCTCAAATTAGTCACAGGAAGTACTTGGAGACCTCTCCCCCTTCACTCTCCCTGCAACCTAGTTTTAGGGTACCCTGCTTGAGCCCTGGTTTCTGGCAAGACTACTGCCAATGTGAGTTACAGGACTGAAAACCTCATAACAGAGCAGTATTCTCCCCAGGGTTAAAGGGGGCTGGGATTTAGTCCTCTGTCCTGGTAGGGAAGAAAATGGCTCTGGGATCCCAGAGTGCCACAACATGGCATAGTGAGGGAAAACCTTGCTCACATACTGTCTTGTGGGACTTTTTATTTTGGAGGTTGCCAGATAATTCACTCCAAGGATTTGAGAACACCACAGATGGACTCTTGCTTGTCCAGATTGCCATAGCCTAATTTACGGAGTTTAACTAGAATTTCCTAGTTTGTGGCTTCTTGTCATCCTGTGTCCTTTCTCCCCTGGTAAGTTCTCACTCTCAGATTTAAGGCCTTGCGGAAGAATTCAACTTTGGACCAGTTACCCACGCTGAGCCTCTATCCTCATCTCCCAAATGCAAGTGATAATCACCATCATCATCACTGTAATAGTAACACCTGAGGTAATTCTGAAACTAGAAAGATGTACATCCCAGCGCTTATAAAATCAGTACTGTATTCTCCTCGCTGAAATGGGAGAATTTACACAAAGCAAGTTATGAAAGACAGATTAATAATTTACAAATATTAATTTTTTAAAAAAATTCCTAACTCACTGGGCTCTCACCTCCTGTCTGGTGATTGGAGGACTTGCCCCGGTTTGGGAAAGTTAGCAGGCCGAGTCAGTGCGGCTCCACACCACCTGCCTCCCCCGTCGCCCCGCACCCCACTAGGACCAGGCAGAAAGGGTGGGAAGGGGAACACAGTTCAGCATTTATTTTTGGACCTAGCTCACTAAAAATACCTCAGCCTTCCCGTTTGATCACTCTCCCTTTTGACCTGAATGGATCGCGGGGGCCCAGCGGCCCTCCCCACCCTCTGCTCGTTGTCCTTTAAAGGAGAAGGGCGTGGGGACGGATTCCTCCCGCTCGCTCGAGGGACAGATGTGAGCCGCCAGGGCAGGCAGGGGCCGCGGCCGCACTGACGTCAGGGCCGAGCTCGCGCCGCCGCAGCGGCTGGGCCGTCCCAGGCCGCCTGGAGGGAGGGGGGAAGCCGCGGGCTGCCATTGGCTGGCCGAGCACGAGCGCCCGCGAGGATTGGCTGGCGCTGTTTTAGAGGGAGTCCCGCTCTCCAATTAAAGAACCCCGCGGCGCCCGGCGGCGCACAGAGCTCCCCCTGGGCCCGCGAACTTGGCCATTCAGCCAGCGCTTTCCCCGCTGCGCGCCCTCGCGCCTCTACCAGAGAAGCCAGGCGCTGTTCCTGCACCACAGAAGATGGCAAAGGTGGCTAAGGACCTCAAGCAAGGAGTTCAAAAGGTGAGCTGTGATCTGTCTGTACTTACCCACAATCTTCCTTTTTCCCGCGTCCCTCCCCCAGGTTTTGCGGAGACTTACCTAAAAGTAAGAAGGAAACTCATTAAATTCCAAGACTTCCCAGAAAACAGAACAGTTGGGAATACGTATTTGAGCTAACAGGCACATATCCCAAACTTACTCTTAAAAGCCATTGTGTAAAGTATTTGCAAAGAATCTTAGTTCTTGGATGATGCTCATTAAAATTTAAATAACATAAAACTTTTTTTAAAAAAATAGTAATCCTATTGTCTGTAGGGAGAAAAGTACCCTCTCCCTTACCCCGCCTGGTATTGAGATGAAAGTTGAGGGGAGGGTAATACTCATAAGGAAATCTCCTTTCTTGCTGTCATCCTAATGTTTTGTTTTACACACACCAGTTTCTTTAGTTGGTGATATTGGCAATGGCAGCAGTTCCAGCACATGGCAACTAATTTCTGTCCCCAGGGTCTGCACGTTTCCCTTTCAGGAAGGGCTGGCCAGGAGCCCAGAAGGCCACGGGTGAATTACTGCAGGAGGGGCCTGCAGCTGAGCCTGTAGCTCCAACAACCACCATCTACTTACCTGGATGCAGTTGGGAGAGGACACAGGCCAGAGGCTTAGTAGACAAGTGAGCTGGAAGGGAGCAGAGGTATAGACAGTCTAAGCCAATGGAGAACTGAAGCCCAGAGTTAAGAGTGTTGCTTCCAGCAGGCAGTCGAGCATAAGGAATGCCTTAAGCACTGAAACCCTGGTCCTGCCACTTTTTACGGGCCCTGTTTTGACCAACTCACTTTTCTATGCCCTTGTTGCTTCCTTGTCTTCAGTTTTGGGGATGATAGACCCTACTTCTCTCCCAGCAGCAATAACAGCAGTAGTACACTGTGGTTAATCTCCCAAAGCAATCACTTTTAAACTCTTGCAGGGCAAAGTCCTCCTTAGACCTCTGCCATTACCTGTGTAGTAGAATGAGATGCACAAAAACAAAAACAGGACAGGAAAGAGAAAGAAAAGAAGACAAAAACCCCAAACATATGTCAGAACCAAAATAAAAAGGCAAGCCCCATAACTTAGAGGCACAGAATTCACACATCTGATTTATAGCTGCACAATTACACAGCTGACCTTCCCCAGACTCCCATACAGAGTCCAGTGAACCCTTCTGAATGTGTACACCAAGTCAGACTTAATCAGGGCATTTCTCTGCAATGTACCATGTCCCAGCACTTTGCCAGACTATTTGGAGAATCAAGTCCTCTCTCCTGTGGAATTCTCCTAACACTTTTAGATCTTGGTACAACACCTGTTAATTTCTACCTCGTATGCCTAGCATGCAAACTTTTATTTCTTTGCACATCTTTCTAAACTCCTTGAAGACAAACCTTTCTGGTGCATCTCTCTTCCAACACATAATACCATACACAGCAGGACTCAATAAACTACCAGTGAACCACTGAATATTTGTCCAGCTAAGACTACAGCGTTCGAGGACGGTACATTTTGTACATGAATGTTTTTTAACTTGTGGTGCATCAGGATATTTGTATGTCTGAACTGCCTTCCTAAATTCAGCTGAGGTAAAAGAGTTCTGAGCCAAAGAGGCCGAGCCCCAGGGTCCTCTAGAAAGTGAGATGATTTGGGGTTGGTTTTACTGCAAGCAGATTGATAGATAATGTGTGAAGTAAGACCCAGTACACGGAAACCCTCCTCGTTGCTGAGGGCCAAAGCCACCACTCAGAAAAAGCCTTGCTTTTATTTTCCTTTGCACCGGAGAGTGTGATTATCCAGATTAGAGGTAGAACATGTTCCCCTTCTTGTCACCCTCTAGTGCCAACTTCCTTGGCCTGCAAAGGGTTTATTTTCCATTTAGATCCAGTTACAGGCTTAGAGAAAGAATGTGGTGGGTAGAGATGAAAGGGTGGATTTTTTTTTTTTTTTAACTTCTTGGAACTGTGGCAATGAAGAGGACAGTTACCGCTATGTGGATTAACCAATGTCTTTAACTCAAAAAGTCAAAAGAAGGGAAGGGAGTGGGGGAGAAACTCTCCTTGCTGAATGTTATAACAGTGATTAAACACCGTGTCATACCAGCAGCATGCTGAAAAGCTTTTATTGCATATTTACTCTTTAAATCTGCAGCAGTGGGGGTTTTATAACATTTGGCTTCAGGATGCATAATCACACTTAGGCATTTCAAAACAATTTCATAGACCCTTGGAGCTGCAAGGGACCTATTTACAAAATGAGAAATGGCTTAAAATGGCATACAAACTGTCTCTACTGCCCTAACCCCTAGGGGAAGTGGGATATGAGGAATCCCTAGCAGCTGGAAGGTCATAAAAAGGGTCTTCAAAAGAACATAAAATCCAAAATCTAGAGTAGCCTTTGAGATCATCTAACCAATCCCAGATGAACTGAGTGGCTCACCATAGATCACATACCTAGTTACTGGCAGAGCTTAGAAACCCTTACCTGCCTCCTCTCATCTGTGCTAAGTTAAATGCCGCTCTTGAGCCATCATTTGTTTTTCTATTGGGAAACAGAAGGTCTCCTAGCACAGAGAGTTCCCTGAGAATAGTCAACATTCCTTGGTAATAAAGGGCCGTAAAGGCCAAATGCCATTTCATTTGGTGGAATCAACCACTACAGTGAATTTGTTCTTCTAATGTTTATTAGGTGTATTTAAGAATATGGTTTTACTACTATTCTTATATCTAGATCAAGGCTCATACCCCAGCTCTACCATTTACTAGCTTTGTGCTCTTATGTACTACCTAATTAACTTCTGAGTCTGTGTCCTTATCTGAAAAATGGAGAGGCAGTAGCAGCATCTACCTCCCAAGGTGTCTGTGATCATTAAATGACATAATGCATATAAAGGGCTCAGCCCAGAAGCTCTGAAATAGAGTTTGTTGTTGTTGTTGTTGTTGTTGTTGTTATTGGCTATTATTGGCAATGGTATATTTTGATGGGTGTGTGAATGCTGAAAGGGGTCTTTTGGTGAATGAAGGACATACTTTATGAATATCCCATCTGAAGAGCAGTTGATTTCCATTCAGCTGAACCAATGCAAGTTGCTTAGTCTAATAAGACACTGATCTCTTCTTCATTCTACCCCAAGAGATACAAAATCTGCTTACATGAAACCAAGATTACCAGTCATTTCACTCTGGAGTAATAGAATTTTAGGACTGGCAGGGGACAGGGTGCTCTCTTCACAGTTTTCCCTCTGGGAAACTGAGGCCTAGAGTGGTCAAGCTCCTTATCTGAGATTGCTAAGATGTGCTAAAGCTGATTTAGGCTCTGCAACAATACAGGTCCGTGGGCTGCCAAGAAGCCACTTGCAGGAATTTAGAAAGGACAAGAACAAAGAGATCTGAGAGCATGTTCACTGTGGACTATGCATGTGCCAGTGGCCTGGCTCCAAAGGGTTCTCTTTTCACCCCTCAACGCAATGTCAAAGGAGCTTTAAATGATGGTTCTAAGTGCATTGCCAGGTTCAGCTGGGCGTCTCCCCCCGCCCTTCTCTGCATCCCCACCCTTTTGGCTTTCGTGTCTTCCAGCTTCATCCTCTCCTCTGTCCTCAGCCCTTCCTGCTTTCACCTCCAGTTCCTGCAGCGAGCAGCACTGCTGGCGCCTTGCCTGAGCCAGCCGATCCAATGTAAACACGGCTCCTCGAGAATTGTCGTGGGCTCCCTCAATCTTAAAAATATATTAAGCTGTCACTTAAAGACCGTAATAGCCAAAGCACTGGAGACATGCCCATAGGTGTATAAGCAAGCTGGCCCAAAAGACAGGCTTATTTTATTTTATTTTATTTTATTTTATTTTATTTTTTTAAAGATTTTATTTATTTGACAGAGAGAAACACAGTCAGAGAGGGAACACAAGCAGCGGGAGTGAGAGAGGGAGAAGCAGGCTTCCCGTCGAGCAGGGAGCCCGATGTGGGACTCGATCCCAGGTCCCTGGGATCATGACCTGAGCTGAAGGCAGTCGCTCAACCAACTGAGCCACCCAGGCGCCCCGACAGGCTTATTTTAAAAGAAAGAAAGAAATTATCCAAGTCCTTAAAGGATCTCCAAAAATAAATGCTGAAGCTATTACTTTGTACACTAAAGATGCTTGTCATATTGTGCAGATATGTGTGAATATGGGGTGGAGGGTGGAGGATTGACTTTCACCGGTGCATCCACAACCTGGGATGATGGGAGGCAGGGTAAGACTTAATCACAGACCATCTCTAGGCTCTACTCTCAGCCCTCTAGGCTCTAAGACCTTCTAGCCAGGGCCTACCCACCATTAAATATAAACAGGACAGTGGGAAAAGGACTTTGGTTTCCCCTCTGAAGGGCCTGTAGTTTCATCTTCTCTCCGTATTACCTGGCCAAAGGTAATAAAGAATAAACAGAATGGGCTGAGTCCAGCAAAAGCTGGAGGCCAGGAAGGAGGGACATTGACAAGGCTCATGGGTGCATCATTCTTTCCCACTCCCATGCTTGCCACTTCTGGTGAGGATAAGGCAAGGAGCAGAGAAGTGAGGGGATGATTCTTCCTGTAACCCACTGGAATCAACAAAACTCCAAAAGAGGTATTCAGTTTGACTTTGACTTTGGAAAGAATTTTTTCCAACTTGCGCATTCAAAATAGTATGTGAATAATAAAGTAGAAATCTGACATGTGAGTAGAGACCTAAGGAGTTCTTATGTTCCCAATGTTCATCCAACACCATTTAAACATAGATTATGAGAAAGTTTTTCTGACAAGCATTGAGTAATTCTAATAACTGCAGGCATTTATTTATTGGTGACTTTTAACAGGTCACTTTTCCTAGGAAGTGGCAGACCTGGGATGAGAACAATTCTTCCTTTTCCCTACAGCCCCCTGACCTTTCCTTTGTATCATGCTATCTCCCAAATAACAAATGATTCTGGAAAAACAGGCTCAAAACTCTTCCACTGAAAGGAGAATTGTGGAACAGCTTTTCAGGACACCCAGAAGGAAGTGACAGCTTTTGTTCTTTAAGTGTCTTTGTTTGGAAGTACCCCCCCAACACACACACACACACACACACACACACACACACACACACACACACAGCTTTCAGTCGCTATGGGGAGGAGGATCTGGCTGGCAGCTGCCATGATCTTACCAGGTACAAGGCCACCAGCTGCTTCTACGGAGTCCCTGAAGATTATGATATTTCCATAACTTCACATGGAACATTCAAAAGGTCCTAAACTCATTCTTGGAGCTTTGTACATATCAATGGCCTGAATTTGCAAAATCTCTAGAAATGTTTTCTCTAAAGCTTTTAAAGAAAACATCAAATAATAAGTTGGGTCTCCTATGTGCACTGAAACTCTTTCAGGGACCAAAACCTAAACTTGGAACCTAGGCCTAAATACCTGATGTGGTTTCACACACACACACACACACACACACACACACACACACACAGAAAAAACAGAAACACTAGAACAATTATAAAGCTTTGTCAAACTTCCAGATCAACTGTTCACTCATTCTCTTTCATATGAGAAGCAAACACTTTTACATTTTTTCTCAAAAGGAATATGTTTGGTCTTCCTTTCATTATTTGTTTGGACTTTTGTCCCCCTAAGAACTCCCCAGGAAGACTCACCTGTTCTCTGCTAGCATAGACAAATTCGAGGAAAGACCGAAGAGAAGAAAGAAAGACCTCTCTTGAGTGTGTGCATGGTGCTTGGCATTTCTCACAGCCCACTTAGACTTAAAGACTACTAGACAAAAATGTGAGTGTTCTTTCTCCATGTGAGTAAATTAAAACTAAGTTAAAGGATCATATGATGGCAGATTAAGAACTCAAACCCAGTCTTCTCTGATCCCAAACCCTAAGCTCTTTCCACTCTAAGGAAAAAATAAGAATGCCTTCCTCAGAAGTAGCAGTCTGGTAGAGAGGAGCTCTGATTATCACTGTGCGCTTCACTCAGAGATTAAGGTCTCTCTACACATTAATAGTCTGATTCAGGAAATGCCCAGCATTTGCCAGATGTTACCAAGCATTCATACCTCTCTAGTATCTCTTGGTCACCAGTAGGTGTCTACTGTCACCCACAAGTCAAAGCCACTTCCCAGTATAGGACAGGGGCTTTCTAGATTTCGCCTGGTTCCTGGTTTTCTAGAAGTCTGATTGAATTCTCAAGGAAGGAGGCTGGTTGACAGACAATGTAAGGAAGCATACAACAGTATCCTAAAATTACTGAAGAAGCAGTGACCCTTGACCAAAAAAATAAAAATAAAAATAAAAAAATCCTAGAGATCCCAGTCCCAGAGCTTCCAGGAAATTCTAGCCTGGGGATAAGCTTGGCCTCTGGAATGTGTATCTCTACATGCCTGGTCAGCCTGACTCATGGTCTACCCAATAACACGTGAATCAGGACCAAGCAAAACATAGCCAAGCCCCCACCAGGACATGCTTTAAAAGGAAATAAGATCCCTGAGGGGAAAAAAAGCAAAGTCTCCATTTGGCAAGTCACTTTTTGGAAGGACAAAGGAATACCGGGGTCTAATCCATGGCGGCTGTTTCAAATCCACATGATCTGTTTATGGATATTTTCTTCCTCCTTCTGTTTTAAAACATTAGATTCTTTATAAAATTAATCTTTGGAGAAAAATGCAAATGAATGGTTATTTAAGAGAGCTAAGCAGAATCTAAGGATTGGCTTCGTCAGCCCCTTTGTTTTGCAGTTGGGACATGGGGAAGAAGTAACATACCCAGAATTTACATGAGATGTAACTGAAAGATACACTGCTTCTCAGCATCTTCTATGGATGTGTTAGAAAAGGGTATGTTCTATATTCCTTCACTTCCATGCCCAGAGTACTCTAATTTCATGACAACTTCATACCTTCAAACTTCAGAAGGTCAAGTGACCATTCTGACTATGAACTTAGCTTCGGCCACAAGACTTAGAGGCCAGTTGAGGAGAGGTTAAACACATAGCCCTGACAAGCATGGAGATGTGACTTATGCTTCTGCCATCTGCTAGCTCTGCAACCTCTGCCAACTTGCTTTTCCTCTCTGAACCTCTGGTTCCCCATTTGCGAAAGAGAGTTAACAGTAGTTCTACAGCTAAACAATAGTTAAAGAGATAAAGCACGCCCAGTGCCTGGATGCCTAATAAGTGCTCAAAAAATATTTCCTCTTGCTTCCTGGTATCCTCTCTCAGTACTGCACAGAAAACCCATAGGTAGTTAAGTCCTGGAGCATGGAAAACCAAGTTCAGCTTACCTATGTCATGTCACATGTAGCTTCTAAGATATCAGATTGCAGGACCTTCTCTTTGTAGCTAAACTTAGACTTAGCCATAAATATACTCAAGCTGCATCATATGCAAAATCGTGACAATGGCAACAATTTGCTTTGGGTGGCTGGTTGCTACACCTCTAAAAAGCAGTCCTTCCTTTGCCTGAGACCAAATGTTGGCCCCAACTATGTGATCTTAGACAAGCACTTTCCCTCACCAAGCCTCAGATATCTTGCTTATAAATCAAGGTAATACTCAGTCATTTCTTCACTTAGCAAATATTTGTTCAGCATCCACCATGTGCTAGGCATTGTGACAATAAGAAAATTTAGGTCCCTGCCATGTAAACTTGAGTCTGGTGAAATTCATTTCTCATAAAGGTAGGATAAAGGCCAAATCATGTCATTGTTCTATGATTCTGTGTGTTGCTTGACCATCTGTATTGCGTGTGTATGTACATGCGTACACACACACACACACACACACACACACACACCCCTACACAGTTAATTCTTCTCCTTTGCTACCTACCCTCATATTTCCCAGCACTGCGAACATCTGAGCCACATCCAACCCCGCTCATTTCTACAGTGTAACAAAGGAATGAGTGTGATAATTTTCCCAGTTACTGCATTTTCCAAAGATTTATATATTGGGGGTCACCTGGGTGGCTCAGTTGGTTGAACTGCTTTCGGTTCAGGTCATGATCCTGGAGACTCGGGATTGAGCCCCACATTGGGCTTCCTGCTCAGTGGAAAGCCTGCTTCTCCCTCTTTCAGTCCCTCTGCTTGTGTTCCCTCTCTAGCTGTGTTTCTCTCTGTCAAATGAATAAAATCTTTTAAAAAAAAAAAAAGATTTATATATTGGGGCGCCTGGGTGGCTCAATTGGTTAAGCGACTGCCTTCAGCTCATGTCATGATCCTGGAGACCTGGGATCGAGCCCCACATCAGGCTCCCTGCTCAGCAGGAAGCCTGCTTCTCCCTCTCTCACTCCCCCTGCTTGTGTTCCCTCTCTGGCTGTGTTTCTCTCTGTCAAATAAATAAATAAATAATCTTAAAAAAAAAAGATTTATATATTTATTCATTTGAGAGAGAGAGAGAAAGAGCAAGTGAGAGGAGGGGCAGAGGGAAAGGGAGAAGCTGACTCCCTGCTGAGCAGGGAGCCCCATGTGGGCTAACCCGAAGGCAGACACTTAACCAACTGAGCCACCCAGGCACCCCCCAGATATTGCATTTTAAACAGGATATTTAATGGTGAAAAGTCTGAGGCAGAGGGGAACTCCTGGCAGCTCTCAGGTACTTCTGGTAACCAACAGCCCCTTCAGCTGCCTTGCAGACATGGTGGTAGACAAACTGTGCCCAGCCTGTGTCCTCAGAGGCAGCCTAACACCCCAGGCTCTGTCCTTAGTGGTGTTGATGGCAGGGGCACGAAAGGACAGGAGCATGGAGAAAGGGCTCTTGGCTGACTAACACCCCTATAACCTGCCCTTAAGAAGACAGCATCTATTTGTGCTGTATGACTAAGTGGCATGTCCAGGTACTGATTCATGAGGCTGACTACCAAGGTGACTGGCCTGGCTAATCCATTGGCTGGAAGAAGTGGAGGGAAAGTGGAGCCCAGCCCTACCCTCATCCTGGAGGAGAGCCATCCACCTGCCGAGGCATTCCTGTGCTCTGTGCCCAGCCCTGGCACGGTGGCCAGCCAGTGTCCTTGTTAAAGGGATATGGCCATAACAGGGAAAAGGGGTCAGCATTTGGGGGCTTATTTTAGAGAAAGTCTTGTAAGCAGAGAGAGGCAATGTTTTTAACCAGGGATCTGTGGACAGAATTAAGGGTATCAAGGAATGTAAATGAAGAAAAACTGCACTCTTATATACCCAGCCTCTGACTGATTCAGCATTTCCTTCAGTTATTAATGAAGGCAAAAACCCTGACAGCTTAGCAATCCCTTAACTTGTTTTTCTTTTTGTTTTAACCAAAAAGCTATTGTACAAGGCATTTACATTAGAAAAAGATAGCTGGATATAGGCCCCGTGTCCTTGATACCAATGGAAATCTGATACTTTCATATCCTATTCCAGCTGAGATTGATGTCTAATGTACCACTTATATTTACCCATGTTCCAAAATAATGATAAATCCGCACTGTCTTGTTAATTAACTTAATAAAGGCATGCATATTACTAAGTCATAGATGTGTTTTTATATATTGATACTATTTCAGTAATAGTGGTTTCCTCTGTCATCCTACATATTTCATGCATTTAAAACATTGTTCTGAGAAGGGATGCTTTTGTGTCAGAAAACCAAAAGAACCCAAATATACTGAACTCTGTCTAAAGCTTTAAACAGTATTCTATACACAAATACATACAGCTGTAGTGGATTGAGATCTGAGGCTTTTGGAGCAGACAAACTGGGTTTAAAATCCCAGCCCAGCCACTCATTTCCTATTATCCTGGACAAGTCAAATTACCTCTGAGCCTCAGTTGCTTCATCATTAAAATGGGCCTAAAAGTTGTTGTCCTCAACAATAATCTGTCAAGTTCTTAGCGCCATACTTGAGAAATACTGTTGTGTGCTAAACAGGAATTACCATCACTGTGAAAAGAGCTCATGAGAGCAAAATGGCAAAGAAAATAAAAACATTACTTTGATGAAACCTACCCATTATAATTTGGCACACTTTAAGAAGTTACTTCCTACAAACATATATGCAATTATTATATGCCAGAGACTAAGGGATTAAGCTGACCAGTGGAAAAGTAGAAGGAAAAAAGTCTCAGAAGCTGATGGTTCGGAAAACAGCCAGTGCAGCCATCAGAGAAAGAACAGTGCCTGGAGACCTTGATCAGAGGTACGAGTGTGGAACTGAGGGACATCAGAAGAGGCAGTTACTTAACCCCACCTGGGAGGTCAGAGGAGGTTTACCCAGGAGATGACATCTGAGCCAAGTGTTGAGAGACAAAGATAAATGAGCCGTTAGGATCAGGTCATAGTCCAGCTTTCTGCTTTCCAAGTCTGGCACGTATATTCTCCATCCTACCTGACTTCTAACTTGGGGAATAGCCTCCATCTTGAACCGTGAAGAAACACATTTCCGTGTATCCATCCATCCCCACGTATGTGTCTTTTATTTTCTCATCTGAGGACTTGTCCCTCTTGCCTCTCAACCAGAACACTTGAGAGTGATTAGGGTAGCAGGCCCTGCCAAACTGACCCACAGAAAGCTTTAAGGCAGTGGCTTGAGACCCTCTCAGTTCCAGCAAAGGAAATCCAGCCAACTCAACCCCCTTTGAGTTTGAATTTTTGCAGGAAGACTTAGGTTCAGATAACTGAGAATATATCAGTGGGAAGAAGGAAAGAAAGGAACACACACACGCACACACGTACACCCTGTGAAATTCAGCACACTACACGTGTGAGCAGAACATGAAAACAATCCACTGTGCCACAAGCGTGTTTGTGTGCCCTAAGTTTTATTCATCTTTAAACTCTGATACCATGAATGATACTTAAAGGAAAAATCCCAACTAGGACTCTTTGATGAAATAAGTGAAAGAAAATCAACCCTTTGAATTATGAAACTTGTTTAACAAGGTCCAGAATCTTACATCAAAACAATTCCTTTTGTACAGTTCATACAGTTCTTCGGATTTCTCACTTGGCCTGACAATGTGGGTACCTTGTTGCATGTGTTAGAGCAGGTGAAGCATAGAAATGAAAAACACATGGTGTGGATGTAAAAATGCCACTGGGATGATTGTTCTTGATTTTTGTTAGCTGTGTATGGTACGTTAAAAAAAAAATCCCAGATGATTCCCTCTCCGTTATTTGGAAAATGAAGTGATGGGGATCATGCCTGTGTTTGCAAGGACCTGAAAAAAGGTGAAGTTTGATGGAAAATCTGTTTCCTTGAGTCTGTCCTCCTACACGACAGGCCCGAACAGTCCATAGGTAGAAACACCCTGTAATTGGATTCACACTATCTGGAATGGTTGTTGTCATCTGCCTCTGCACCCTGCGCCTGGGGCCATCACAAGGGAAATCATCATATGCTTATTTGAATAATGCTTATACTATGTATTTCAACAATTACAATTAATTTCTAAGACCTAGAAAGGGCTCCAGAGTTTTCCTATGTCATCCTCCTTATTTAACAAATAAGGAAACAGATCTAGCTGGTCTGGTGACCTGCTCACAGAGCTAGTTAGTAGAAGAGCTGTGGTAAGAATTTGAAGTATTGTAGCATTTCAGGTTCAGAAAGACTTTGAAAACTTTCTGTTCAACTATCCCATCCTTAGCCTTAAACATGAGGTAAATTGGACAGGTTGGCCAGATGCTCTGAGAATACCACTAACCAGCATGTGCACCTCTTGAAGAGACCTATTTTTTGAACCCCTCTAAATATTAGTTCTTTATTATCATGAGCAAAATTCTCCCTCTCTCAACAACTTTTTTCCATTACTTGTTTCCCTAGCTCCTCAGTTCAAAGATGCAATAACCACTTTTTTCTAATGTTCCAGTTCTGATAAATCCTACATATTGTTCAGGACTAAGGTTAAAGCATCTGTTTCCTGGGTTAGTTCCTGCCCTCTGGGAGACCTAGTGTCGGCTTTTAGCTGAGTGAGATGGCCAATGGATAACTCCCAGTTTTTGTTTTGATGTGAATTTGGTGACTTGTGCCACCTTCTCCATCTACCTCACTTTCTAATCTCACCCAGTTGGGAAGGTCACTTCTATGCCACCAAACTATCCTATTTCTTGGCAGAGAGCTTTTACAGTACAAAAACATGGCAAAAGAGAAGGGGATAGGCAACCCTAAAACACTAAGAACTCCAAACCCACATCATAAATACTCATGAAAAATCAGCACTGGTACACATATAAAGTACCTGATTTATAAAGGGTGGAAGGTAAGAGATGATAAGAAATAAGAGAAGACTAGGAAGAAAAAAAAAAGAAAACCTTGATAAACAAGGGTAATATCTCTTTAAAAAGCTTTTAAAAATATTTGCAAAGTTGCCCTAGTTTATTGATATGTGGAATGCTAGAGCAGTAAGAGAGTAATGTAAATTTTATATCCTGGTGACTTTTTTCCATCTGGAGGGAATGCTCAAAAAATAAATACGAAGGCTGGTCACCAAAACCAACTCACTGTCATTAAAAGATGCCACTTTTCCACAAAGGAAAAGCCAATCCACAAAAAGAAAATATTCACAGTACATGTATCTGAGAAAGGATTATATCCAGAATATATAAATAACTCCTTTAAATCAATTTTTAAAAAGCAGTCCAATTTTAAAAAGCTGGAGATTTGAACAGGCACATCACAGAAGATGTGTAAATGACTACCTAGTATAGGGAAAGATATTTAACCTTACTACTCATCAGAAAACACAAAAGCACAGTGAGATAGCCTTGCATGCCCAAAAGAGTAATAAAATTAAATACTGACAATAGCAAGTTCTGATAAGGATGTGGAGTAGCTAGAATTCGTACATTGCCAGGAAGAATGTAAAGTGATACAACCACTTTGCGGGGACACCTGGGTGGCTCCGTTGGTTAAGCATCTGACTCTGGGTTTGGCTTCTCGCCTGATCTCATGCGTCGTGAGACTGAGCCCTTTGTGGGGCTCTGTGCTCAGTGGAGAGTCTGCCTGAGGATTCTCTCCCTCTGCCCTTCCTCCCATGTGCATGTACAAGTTTGTGCTTTCTCCATGTGTGTCTCTCTCAAATAAATCAATCTTTAAAAAAAATTTTTTTAAATATACAACAACTTTGGGAAACTGGTGGAGACAAAGAATCCTGAGGGGGTAGAAAGAGGTAGAGAGAATGTGAGGGCAAAGGACACAAGACGGATGTGGAATAGAGTGAGTGAGACCAGCACCCCTCGGTAGGATCCTTACCTAAGTGGCTTAATCTAAAACCTTCTGACCTATGGACCAAGCTCAGAACTGGCTTAGTAGGAGTGGGGCCAGGAGGCATGGGAGATAGACTTTTTGGCAGATACAGGAAGAATCAGGAGATGAAAAAGAAATAAAAGTAAGAGGGTTGGGGAAGGCACCATTCCAAACCAGGCTGAATCTTTAATGTCTAGTCCCAAGTTTTATCATCCTCCTGAAGATTCACCTATGAAAGGATTGGCTTTAGGATGGTGGATGAGCCAAGCTTGGATTTCTTTCCTTCCTGCAAATGACTGACTTGAACCTTCATCTGACCCTTGAGTTCTCCCTCCTTCTGGCTGGAAGTCTCTTGAGAACAAACTCCAGTGATTTCCATGGTCTGGGGAGGTAGTTGGCTCAGGTCTCTAGACAACAGCAGCCGGATCTCAGGAGAGTTGGCCCTCCTGAGAGACAAGAGCCAGCAGGACGACTGAAAATTGGCTGACGTTTAGTCCAAACCACTTATAGCTCAGACCCATATCGACTTTAAGTTTCTAGTCCCTGATGAATATTTATACCAAAATAGGGCCAGTGGAAAAGTTCCATCTGTGTGGATTTTAAGAGTTTTGCCTTCCCTCAGCCACGTTGACCAAACTCAGGAAAGTAGCGGAATCACTGCCAAGCACATGCTCTTTGAAGTACAAGAAATTCTGAGAAGGCCCTGGACCCATCATATTTCTTCTCATCCCGAAAACGTAGATTTGGCACTCCTTTTTTAAAAAATACTTAATATCACCACCTCTCAGTGCTTTATAATTTTAACCTAGCCCTGGACTCCATGAACGCTCTTTTGAAAGAGTGGCTAAGTCTCTTCAAAGCTTCACTGGGTGAAATTGCTTTGCTGGTTGATATTTTTCCCCACCTTTCTTTTCTTTTCTTTTCTTTTCTTTTTTTTTTTAAGATTTTATTTATTTGACAGAGAGAAACACAGCTAGAGAGGGAACACAAGTAGAGGGAGTGAGAGAGGGAGAAGCAGGCCTCCCGCCGAGTAGAAAGCCCGATGTGGGACTCAATCCCGGGTCTCCAGGATCATGACATGAGCCGAAGGCAGTTGCTCAACCAACTGAGCCACCCAGGCACCCCTTTTCCCACCTTCTAAAATCTGGATGGTCCTATTCATCAGTTTAACTCACCTCTTTACTTTGCTAGTTGGCAAATGGCCCCAAATTTTCTCTTCAGTTTTATTAGTCACTCCATACTCCTTGGAAGCAACAATGCAAAAAATTTCATTAAGTTCTGCCCTTGAAATGAGGGACTAAAATAGAAGTTCTGCTCTTGCATGAGACATATTAACTGCACTTATCAAGCACAGGCCATGGGCCAGACACTGTGCTACATAGTTTATTCCTAATGTTTACAAAAATCTCATTTTACAGATGAGTAAGATTCAGAGAGATTGAGTAAATTGCCTTGGTGACATAGCTAGATGGTGAACATGAATTAAAAGGAGGAAATTCAATCTACAGCTCTCCTTCTTCCCTCTATGCCATTTCTTATCTATATGTAACATGTTTACGAGGTTCCAGAAAGATGGGCCACGATAGAGAGTAGATCTCAGGCTCAGCCCTTTTAAAAGACAATGGTATTGGGCACCTGGGTGGCTCAGTGGGTTAAAGCCTCTGCCTTCAGCTCAGGTCTTGATCTCAAGGACCTGGGATCGAGGCCTGCATCGGGCTCAGGGCTCGGCAGGGAGCCTGCTTCTTCCTCTCTGTCTGCCTGCCTCTCTGTCTACTTGTGATCTCTCTCTGTCAAATAAATAAATAAAATCTTTAAAAAAAAAGACAATGGTATTAGCTAGAATTTAATGATGTTTCATATTTTTCATATTTTTTATGGTTACCTTCTATTTTAATACATTTTAGGGGTAAAGGTTTTTTTTTTTTCAAGAAATGAGTTTTTTAAGTAATTGGTTTAAAGAAAAATAATCACACAGATGTATATTGAAGACAGAATTCATGAAAGAGCAACATAGGGTTTCATAAACATCTAATATTCAATTATCCCTGATCTCTAAAGCACTTTACAATTTTCTCAACATCTTATATGCGGTGTCATATTTGATTCTCACAGTAGCCCCATGAAGCTGGTAGGAATTATGATCCATTTTTAAGGTGAAAGAAATCGAGGTTCAGAGAGCAGAAACTTCTCACCAGGGTCACACGGGTAATGATCAAGTAGCCAGGGCTTGGGTTCAACTCCTTCAGCTCCAGCATGAACAGTGCTCCCCCAGTACCCCACCAGCAAATCCTTTCAAGGGCAAGAGTGGATAAAGGGATATTCCAGAACAATGAGCCAAGACTAGAAATACCATGGAAAGCCCACAGAGCTTAGTGACTCTCAGGCTGGCCTGAGTTTTCATAGTTTCTCAGTGCTTGTATATATTCTGTTTCATGGAGAAACCTGTGGTTGCTATGTTTTGAGTTGCTCTAGACAAGTCTTATTTTTCCCTCTGGTGAGTCACCTCTAGAAGGTTCATAAAATGGCTCTCCCATCTGGGAAGCATCTCCTACCTTCGGTGGTACACCACAGACGGGATGGCACAAACTAGAAACAGGCCCCTCAAATAGGAAAAGAGGGATTCTGCCCAGGAAGAAGAGCATTCCTTTCCATGTCTACTTGCCTTGAATGACCGACCAGAACAATAGTTCTGAAAGGAATACCATAAACAGGGGAAAAACAGTGGGTTTGGTGGCAAAGAAGTTGAGATGGCAACTCCATCAGTCTACCGAGGAAGAGATTCCAAGAGCTGAAAACACTCTGCAGATAACACTGAGAGCCATAGAGAACAGCTGAGGCCACTTGAATAGATGGATGCATAAGAGAAAAGCATGTTGAGAATCAAGAGGAGGTAAGAACCAGTGCTGGAACCTTCGAGGGGAGGAAGGAGGCACTGAGGAGGGCTGAGAAGGGTTGGGCAACCAGGAGAGGCTAGAATCCCGGAAACTGCAGGAAATCAGTATGGTTCTTGTTTTTCCAACTCTTCTGGCAGGCATCAGTCTTAGATGAAGTATACCCATTTTGCATTAGCTTTTCCCATAACACGGACGAAGCATTGAGCAAAGGCAAAAATGAAAGTGTTATAAAAGAAGCTAGTCAAACCTATGTATACTGAGGAGCTACTGTGTGCAAGCCTGTACTCAAGTAATAAACTCAATGCAAAGGGACCCTGCCCCCATAGAGCTTACAGTCTAGCAGGAAAGTGTCATTAAAGAGTTATATTCAGGATTGAATAATTACAGCCATGATGGGTACTACATAGCATACAAAATGGGTACAAAATACAGGGTTTTCTAAGACCATATGAGAGGGGTACCTGAAAGACAAATTGAAGTCAGGTGAAGGGAGAGAGAAATGTTTGAAGCAGAAAGCACTGCATATGGGCAGGGAGAGAAGAATGTGGCATCTTTCCTGGGGCATATGGTTAAATGAATATCCTAAAATTATTCAAGAGATAATTTTCTGGAAAATGACTTGGCTTCTGTAGTTCTGATTTTACATTTTAATTGTGTTAGATGAACTGCAAAAGGTGAGTCCTTGAAAATGAATTATTTGCAAAGTGAATGACCATCTGCTAATTTCTGTTTCATAAAACTAGGCTTAGAAAAACTTGAACTAAATACTCTTGAAGGTATTTTTATTTCTAAGAATCTATGATTTCCTTGTGTTAGATTTTCTTAAACACAGAATTCCACTATATAAAGTTATGTACAACTAGTTCATGAAGGGGGAAAGCAAGGAAAAGATGAACTATTTGAAAATGTATTTAATGTTAGTTGAAAAACATGATGATGGGGATACCTGGGTGGCTTAGTTGGTTAAGCATCTACTTTCTGCTCAGGTCAAGATTCCAGGATCCTAGGATCAAGTCCCTCATCAGGCTCCTTGCTCAGTGGGGATCCTGCTTCTCCCTGTGCCTGCCGCTTATACTCTCTCCCTCTCTCTCTCCTCTCTATCCAACAATAAATACATAAAATCTTAAAAAAAAAAAAGGAAAAGGAAAAGGAAAAGAAAAAAATGTATGATGATAGGGAAGAAAAAGAAGAAGGAAGTCATTTATAAGAAGGGTACTTATTTTAAACCAAGAACCCATCTTGTTGGAGGCACTCAAAACTCAAGTGGTTTCTTACTATCCAGGCACCAAAGTTGGCTGAAGGAAATGTGTGTGTGTCTCAAGGCTTCCACTGTCATAAGTTAACGTAAGAATTTACATGTGAGATTCCCAGCAGGCATCATTTGCATAAGCACAGGTTCCAGACTTTTAATAACAGTGCTATATTTTTACATGGCACACATCCTATTATGATATTAAGATTCAGATAAGCAAGATTAAAAATTCTCCAACTTGGTTTGCTAAATCTCTCCATTTCCAAAATTAACTCCAATAAAAGTGCGTTATCAGATCAGTAATACTGCAAGAATTCAGACACACGTATACACACACACACCAAATTAACATTCCTATAGGAAGACATTCTTAAGACATTAGTCGCTAAAATCAGGGGTCTTAAAAACTGGGGAGGTGTATAATAAGTTCAGTATTGCCAGCCTCAAGCTGACAGTCTTATACTTGAGGTGGAGTCCACTAAAGGCTGAAACCTAAGAACCATGAAGCCAATTAGATTTTAATTTCCAAGTATGGCCTAAAGGTATTAGGCCTGGGGATACCAGCAGCCTGTTCTCATTTAGAAATGGGGGACGGGAGAGTAAAGAAACCCTACAAGGACTTGATTTTCTTTTATCTCAGCTTCCCTCCAACTACTTGGTAAATCTCTGATAAAATTCCCGAGGGGGTTGGATAACTTCTGGCTCATAGCGAGACTAGTGGCTCCCAAGAACTGGCAGGGCCTCTCCATGAAAGCAAAAAGACAAGTTTTAAAAAGATAGTATTGGAGCCTCTGGGAACAGTTTGGCAAGAAATGCTGTGTTCCACTCTTGCACTATGGGAATCCCTTTCGTGGTCAATGAAAACAACGCCCATACTTTGGGGAACCTAGGCATCTCAAAAGATCCTTAAAACGTCTGGGCGTGGGGGGAAGTAGGAGGACCCTCCTCCCAGTGCCTATTTTAAATAAGCAGGGTGCCCCTCAAATAATGGACTGATCAGCCTAAAAGCAGGTAATTCTTAAAAACAGGAGAGAATGGTTCCATCAGTTTGTATTTGTGCGATTCACTATTCATGGTAGTCTGGGCCGCATGTGTAGCTAGTTCAAAGGGAGCTGGTGTCAAAGCAAAATAGTAGTTCAGTCCTCAAAATCCTATCACTTCGGTCCAGCAGGGTCCCTTAGACATAAAATTTGTGGACCTGCTTTGGATTGAACCATGCATACCCATCAGCTGTCAGCAAGAAGCTGGTGGCACGGAGGCTGGTTTCCTCTCTCCCTCAGTCACCATCATTTTTGCTCTGCCAAAGGAATGTTAAACAAAGGAGTCAGAATCCTGAGCAGGGATGGACGATTTCCTGCATTTTCCACGCACGGCCATCGCAGGAATGCCATCAGCCAACCATCAATCGCTCAATTGAGGATTTGGAACTTTCTGCCTTGTCGCACACACCTCTTTTTCAAAGCGACCCCAGCCTCCTCACCTTTGAAAGATAAGAGGTATTCTATGACTATTTCAAGGCTGCCCACCTTCATGAGGGCTCTGGGCCATGCCAAGTGGGAAAAGAGCCCAGCCATCTGAATTGTCTCATGGAATCACTAGAGCCCCTCCATCCAAAGGTTGCTCACGTCAGGCCTTTCCAAGAGCCGCAAACCTTTGGAAAATGTACTGATTTGAGTCTTATTGCTTCTTTGCCTATTTTTGAAGAAAGTGTTAAAAATACAAAAGAGTAAATTTACCAAAAATCCAGACGGAAGGAAAGAAAACGGGGTAGATAATCCCCTAGCTCGTCCAGCAGAGCACTCACAGTGTCTGCTCCATTATGCCAAGTAATGATGTGATAGGAGATAGACATGGCTAACAGACTCAGCCAGCCAGGCCTGCCGACAGGGGGAAGTATGATTGCAAGAGCTCATTATAATCGGAGGAGATACTCAGGGTGCAGTGGGTTAAGGACCGGATCAGCTGTTGCCCAAAGGCAGGCTTCCGTGTGCCTCTCTGTTCAGGGCCCTGGGTCTGGGTATTCCTGCTGGTTGGTAGCCAGCCTCAAGTCAGTGAAGATTGGCTGAAAGAGGAAGAGGGAGGGAGGCTAGAGCAGGGTCTTAAACAGAGAAACCTTTCATTTCATATTTCCCTTTCCACATATGGATTTGCTTTTCTACTCAGTTTTCATAGCTATGTTAACTCTTTTGGTTCACACATGATATGAATCTTGGGAACCTCCAATAATTTCCTTCCCTGGAGGGGAAGACAGAACCAAACAAGTAATGACAAATATAGAGTTGTTCCATAGAAGGCTGTGTATGCCTGTGTGTGGATGCATGTGGGTGGATGCATCCTTGTGTGTGTGTGTGTGTGTGTGTGTGTGTGTCTGTGTGTGTGTGCATGTGGGTGGGTGTGTAACAGGTTCTACATGGTGGTTACAAACTTACTGGGAGGGGAGAAGGGAGAGTTTCCCCAAGTTTCCAGAACTTCCCAAGGGGCATTGTTCATCAAGGAGCCTGAACAGAGGGATTGGGACCCATTTTAGGGACAGCTGGGGGAACAACCAGGAACGACAGGCCTCTTTCACCATCCCAAAAGGGCAGGGACCACCAGGCATTCTGCTATCTTCTCACACACTCTAGAACAGTATGTTCTGGGATTCTGTGAACTTTTTTCTCCTTGCTGGCTGCCCCGCTTTTAACTTAATTTTACCTGTGAGGCGTGATGTGTTGAGAGAGGAAGAATAGTAAGGAGAACACTGTGTATTTTGCCCCAAACACATTTTGCTAGAGTCAAGCCTAGACAAACCATCTTGACAGAGAGAAGAGGGGAGAAAACTCTCTTATAGAGAGTAAAAAGTATTCTTTGTTGGCATTTGTTCAAAACTTTTTTGGGACACCAGATACTCCTAATATCATGGGCTAAATCCATCAGACTAACTCCATCAACCACAGCTGGCCCATGGAATCCATTTAATACACCCAAACCATTTAATAGGAAAGATAATCGAATCTGTACCCTGAAATACTGACAACTCAAACATTTCTGCCATCAGCTCCTCACCCACCAAATGTTTTGCTTTTCTGTTGCTTTAAATAGGATTGGTCTTTAAAAACAAAAAGGAAAAAGAACAAGTTTTCCATCCATAGAATTCTAAGGATGAGATCAGCTGGGCTAATCTCAATTTGTTTAGTCTGTGCATTTTTGTCCTAACACATTGTTACACAATTCAGGAAAAGGGTATCTAAGTTGAAGTGATTTTCTTACATCTGTGCTTGCCCAGACAGAAGACTAGAAATGCCCAAGGAGGAATCCTGGGGTAGAAACAGTAGATTTGGACACGTATTACACACACGTGCACCTCCATCTACACATCAACCATGTACACACACAGTCCCCTGAAGAATATCCACGCCCCCTGATAGGACCTCTGATGTAGACATCAGAGTCTTTGTTGCTGGTTTTGTGAGACTTGCTGTGGTCTTAGGAGGCACTTTATCCTAAGTTTCCATGGCTAATTTGCATGACATTAGAAAGCGCATAGGCCAGTCAGTGCAGAATGGAAATTGGAACAAGTAAGACCACCAGCAGTCTGGTCTGCTCACTGCTCGGACCGGACTACCATATTCTAAGCCAGCCATCTTAAGGCCAGGTGGGATAAAAGAACTCTCCAAGATTGGGGCTACAAACCCACTTTTCGTCTCCTATTTGGGGAAACGGGGTTTTTTTGGCCACAAATGGAAGCCCTGGCTTGAGGCTTCCCCGGCAAGATCACGAGCATTAATATGAAGGGGAGTGAGCCAGAAGCCAGAAGACGAACACAGAGCAATTACCGTGCCTGAGATTAGAGGGAGCAAAGTAGAGAACACCAATTTTATATGAAAAGAAAATAAATATACATTATGGAATAGAATACCCAGAGTCACCAGAACATAAGAGCAGACAGATTAGAATGAGTCTGTGTTGTTCAATCAGCATCCCTGGGCTCCTAGGCCCAGTCCCCACTTCTGGTGGCATCCAGGACTCGTCATATAGAGGGTTTGTGTTCAGGAAGGGCAACACATGTCATTTTGAGGTCAAGGGAGGACAATTATTGTACTAGTTAGTGTACTGATTTCATTACTATGTTAAGATTTTGTGAGTCTATTTGGCAACTCATCTTTCAATCATTGGGGAGCTTCAAAAAATGGAAGAAGTCCAGACCTTGTCAAGACCATGGGGTTTTTGAATGGGAAATTGAATGTAAGGCTCTCGTTATACTCCCCAGCCAGGTCACTCTCCAAATGGATCACATTTCTGAAGCAAGAGGGGGACAACTTTCCATGGTGTAGTATGTGACCATCTGGGCCTTAGGTGTCCTAGGTTGGGCACCTCTGTCTGGCAGGACCTCTCAGTCCCTACTTGGCTGGGGAGGACCACCAGTGACCTCAGGCCTGGCAAAGGGTCTCAGCATCAGTGTGAGTCCCTCAGGGAGCCAGCTAACCAGTGAAATTTAGAAGCAGAGGAAGGGCTGTGGCCTCTCTTCTGTCTGGCTGTTAAGAGAGTTCCTGCATTTGGCATGAAAGCCTGTGGGCAGGCTTGTGCCCAAGAAGAAGGGACCAAAATGAAATAAACCAAGTCAGGCATGCTGTTAAAAATTCCCCTTGTTGGAAATGGTGGTCTGGAAGTAGACTGTGGGAGGAGATGTCGAACCAATGAGCTGAGAACCTCAGGGTCCACATTGTAGTGGCTGAGGGTACAATGGGGAGACCAAGTGGTTCCCAAACTTGTCTGTGCGTTAGCCGAGAGAACTTCAGAGAACATCCAAAATGACTTGCAGCCTATGGCCCATCCCCAGAGATTATAGCTAAATTGTTCCAGCATGCAGCCTGGACTTCGGAAATGGTAAAACCTCCCCAGGCAATCCTAATGGGCAGACTAGTCCGGGAACCACTGATGTAGCCCCTTGCTCCTTCAAGCGTGCCCCTCCCCCCCCAACTGGCAGCAGCAGCTTTCGCTGGGAGGTCAGTAGAACTATGGAATATCAGGCTCACCCCAGCCTTGTGAGACCAGAATCTCCACATTAACTAGAGCCTGTCTCATCTTTATGCTAATCAGTGTGTGTCTGCTTAATTTGAGAAACGCTGCCTCCAAACCCACGCAGACCAGGCCAAAACCCCCACTAAAGTACAAACTCATGGCACACTCTTTGTCTAATTCCTGGTGCCAACTGCAACTGTAATTCTATTCTTTGAGAAATAAGTGTAAACACCCCCGAAATATCTGAGAAAGGCTTCTTGGCATCACCTGTAGTGCATTGATTTAATCAAAAATGGAGGTTCTGGATTCAGAGAGACCTGGGTTCAAATCTAAGCGCCAACACCCTAATTTGACCTCTTTAATTAGAGAGACCAACTCATCGTGATTGGCCCAGAGCTTTCCTAGTTTCAGTAGTCAGGTCCTACATTCAGGCTCTGATTTAGTCTCAGGCCAACCAAGACATCAGCTTCCCTTCGATGACTTCATACACAGCCAGGGGATACCAACAAAGATGAGGGGTTCTCAGACTTCAGTTGTGCATCCAAATCACCTGGGGGACTTCAACAACATCTGTAGCAATGTCTACACCGATACTCTGTGTAGAGGGCCTGGGGTGAAAACTGAACATTTGCACCACTAACAAGTTCTAAGGTGCTGCTCAGGGACCACACCTTGAGAACCACCACAAAACCTCTATCTCCAAGAGGAGGCATAAGATTTGCCTGAACTCAGGCTCAGTACAGTGACTAGAAAACTGTAAATCCCTAGTACTCCTTACAGCTGCTATTAATCATTTTTATTATGGAAAAGATGGGACTTGAGCTGGTCCTCAAGGAGTGGGTGGGGGTGATGCTCTCTGAGGTTTAGAGGAGCTTGTGCAAAACCCCAGTGTATATTTAGGAGCAGTGTAAGAGGCTCAGGTGACTGGGAAGAGAATCTGGATAGAAGTAGTAGGTGATATGGAAGTAGAACTAGATATATGTGGCCTGGTGAGGTGGACCACATCATGGGAGCCCCGTGACATCTAACACTCAACAATGTTTATCCCGTTAAAGGCAATTCAGTACAACTTCAAATGAGATGGGTGCTAGTATCCTTAATATAAACAAACTATTACGAGTTGGGAATAAACCCAAAAATGACTTGTTTCTTGGTTATTATGGTTGTCTTCTTTTTTTAAGTGATAGCATTTCTAGAAGACAGTTTTCAACATGCTGACCCCAAGCCTCTATCTGTCTAGCCATCTGCACACCTGGGGTTGGAGCCTGAGCTCCAGCCCCGGCCCGGTACTAAGCCCACACGACCTCTTGTCCTTCACTTAGGCTTCCAGGGAGGGAAGTCAGTGCCTTAGTGCTTTTCTGCCATAGGCATTCCTGTGGTTCTGATTCACTTTCTCCTCTGGCCACTGCCTCTCCAGCTTCCCCTGAGGCCTGTCCATTGCCTTGAACATCTGTACTTTAGTTTATTTAGCAGACCTGGGTTGGATGGTAGAAATCTTGGGATCAAGGTGACCATGGCCTTGTCCTGCTGCCCCCAACCCTAACCTGGGACCTCCCACTCCTACAGACACACTGTCGCATCTGTTTGGATCCAAATGGCCTGATGCCCAGAGTCAAGGCTAGACTCGTAGGAGGCTGTCTGAGCTCTGGAGACTCCCGTTGTGGCAGGAAATCATAGGATCTGGATTCCAGAGACATGAGTGTGAATTATGTCCTGAGCAGCAGCAAATCCAATCAGTTCTATGAGCATGTTTTTGGGGTTTTGAGGTGTTGTTTTGTTGTTTTGTTTTGTTTGCCATGAGCCAGATGCAAAGTGTCAACATCCTAAGGTTCTTGGGAAAAGCAAGTGAGATAAGGAACGTAAATAGACTTTGTAAACTGCCAAATGCTGTACCCTTAGTGGAAAATACCATAGCAGATTAGATGAGAGCACAGCTCTGAAGTAAGACCCGCCTGGTTTCACTTCCTGGCTCCACAAAATTTACTAGCTATTGGGTCCTGAAAAAGAGGCTTAACCTCTCTGGGCCTGCTTCCTCATCTGAAAATGAAGTCACTAAAAGTACCTCTCGTCAAGTATGTATATGATGAAATGCTTGGCCTATGCCCAGCACATAAGGTATACTCAATAAATGTTAGCTACAGTCAGAATCATTAAGAAAGCTATTACATTTTCGCTTCAAGCCCAGTACAGATGCAGGGAGAGTGAGGAGACCTCCCCCCATTTCCTCTAGGAGCTCCAGTCTAGACCATTCTAAATGGACCATTTGCTTCTCTCTGTCATGCATCCTCTGTTGATTAGGGATAATGATTATACTTCACAGGGTTGTCAAGTGACCAGGAAGACACTGCTTAAGTAAAATCACTCCATAGATTGTCAAGCGGTTTACATTTTGGAGTTGGTGATAACAACAGAAGAGTTTCTAGGATCACTGTTTTCTGTTAATGATGGCAGTTCTTTCCCAGACCTTCTCATAAGTTCACCTCACCCCACCCTTCACTGCCTTCACTCCACCTTTTCTCGTTGGTGGGGAGGAAAGGGTTTGTTTTGAAGTAGCAAAGCATGTTGGCTAAAAATCTTTAATGACACATATGCCTATAGAGTTTACCTGTAGAAGACGCGTCAGAGTGATTGACCTGGAATAGAATTTATTGTCAATATTCAGAACAACCCAGCTTAGAAAGCAAACCCATGGATGGTCAGGAGGGCATCTGATGACGTGAAGATAGAATTCCCAAAAACGTAAAATCATGACTCTTGTGCAAATATTAAAAATAAAACTTAGCAAGGATTTTATTCAACTCATGAGTTAATGAAGTAATCAGCACGATATTTAGACCAGTTCAAAAAGCGTCTGAGGAGGTTGGGTATTAATAGGCAATTTAATGTTCAGACAAGATTGATGGGTTAGGTATATCACTAGCTGACGTCCAACAGGGCAGTAAACGGTAAACTTCCAGGTTATCTATTTCAAAAAGATAAAAACTCCTTGTATTTGTGTCTTTACCAGAAAAAATCTGCAAACTAACGCATAGCTTCACCAAGTCTGGAAGCAAAATAAATATGTCTAGATAATCCTTGAGGGGATTAATGCCCCATATGACACTGAAAGGACATGCCACCCGCTTTTCTGCCTTACACTCAAGTCTCAGATAATTTTTTTAACAAGGTAAATAGTTTACTTCACAAACAACCTTTAATCTGACTTGATGCTCCTAACAGCCCTGTGAGGGCAAAAGGGGCAGGGAAAAACCATTTTGCAGAGGAAAAAACTGAGTTACATACAGGAGTTGAACTCCCATTGTCTAATCCCCAGTCCCACATTCATTCCTAAACTCTATATTGCATCTTTTCTTTTCCCTTCTTCATTCCCTTCTTGTTGACCTATAAGACTTCCCCTGGGGGTTCACCTCAGGGAGATGCTCAAAGTGGGGGAGAGGCCCTGTTGCTCCCCAGAGCTCCTGGCCTGAGCTAAGTCCTTTTAGGTCCCTGACACGATTCAGTTGCACAACATCCCACTCTCCCAAGCCAAAGAAAATTGTCAAAACACGTTATCTCCCCTCAGGAAAAATGATAGAATAGATGCTACATTCCAGGAACCCATTTTTTAAAGTGATGGCTCCTTGTAAGCTCTTCTGTTTTCAGCTCCTGTGAGCCACTGTGAGCTGCCACTGTGCCATCTTTCATCTGAGACAAAGTCCACATCAGAGAAACCTACTGTTTATAAACCAGAGTCTCTTGTTGGAAACACTGTTTCTGGTTGATGTTTTCCCTCTTCTCAATAAACAGCCTCATCATTTTCTGTGTCCCACACAGCCGGGCCTGTCTGGCTCCTGGATGAATGACATGCAGGGGACAAACGGCTATTTATTGTGTTAAGCAGTCGGCCAGGAAACTGGCTGTAAGTGTGGCCTGATGGCCCAAATCTGCTTCTTCCTTGCAAGGCCATTTATTTTTCTCTCCCATGAACTTCTGTCGCCATGGAAACTGTCCCACTAGCAGGATGGAGACTAAGGCTAACTCTCTGCTTCCTGCACTCAGAGAGGCAACACTTACACCAAGGGAAGGAGACAGTAAGAAAGTGTATGAGGTAAAGTACTTAGAAAGTAGTTCCTCCAAAGTTCCCTAGAATTCTGAAGCTAGAAAAGGAATTTTTTTTTTTAAGAACGTCTGATTCAGAGTCTGTCGGACCATTTACACAAGGGGTGCTGATAAGGAGAACAAGACCTCAGGGCATAAAATGTGTCTGTCGACCGGTTTCCCTGGAGCAACCCATTTAACCCTCCCAGTAGCTCCGGGAGACAGGTTGGTTCTTGTTATCTCCGTGACCCAGAGGGAGAGACGGAGACTCGCCAAGTCCACTCACTTGCCCAAGTCCAACAGAAGAAAGGAACAAATTTCAGACTAAAATCCAGACTTTGTGACCACAAAGCCTGGGCCTCTTCACTTGCAAGAGCTGCCGGTTTTCTGCCTCCCGTCTTGCTCTTCACACGGGCTAGCGCCTCAAGGGCTCCGAAAGCCATTTCACATCCAGTGTCCACCATTTTTATTGGGTCATGTAATCCCTTCCTGCTCCCAGCCATCAACAGCCCCTTTGCGACATCTCACAGAATGAGGATTTTGTGGAACAGGATTCTAGCAATCTCGATCCAGGCCAGTTTTCTCATCTTACGGAGGAGCAACTTAGGCCAGGGGGGAGGAAATGAGTTGCCTCTAGCTGCACAGCTAATAAATGTCAGCGCTGGCACCAGAGTGCCAGCCCCCGGTCCCACGGCCGCTGCGCAGCTCTGCCTTGCTGCCTCGCATCACTATTTGTAAGCAAACCCTGAGCCAGCAGCTCAGCTCTCTGGCCAAGCATCAGGGATAATCCCCTTACAGGATGACTGTTAAATCAGCCACTCGTTAGAACACCAATGCTGCACACAGGGTGCTTTGCCACTTATGAAATGCTTCCACATAGCTCTTCTGTTTCCAGGCTTTGCTGCCTCTGGGTCTTTCTGAAATGATCCAACAATGAAGCCTTATTCATAAGTTGAATACCTTCCAAAATAACCACTGAGTCACTCAAACACGAAGCGTGAAAGGATCGCTGTGTTTCAACTGGGAGAATCCAAGGTGACAAGAGGCAGAAGCAGTAAGGGGTGGAGGATTGCAAGGTGTTTGATGCCAGGGCTTTAGAGAACAGGGTTCTACTTGTGAAGGAAAGCTCCCCAGCTACAGACGATGGATTGAGGGGGAACATCCTCTGGTTTTCCTTTGTTAACAAGAATCTAGCACTGACCAGGCACAAAGGTGAACATGCTGTCTTTCAAATCCATGCAGCGTGGCGCTTACCCCTTGGAGTTGTGACTGTGTATCGGAACCCCGCAGTCCACCAGGACATGCTGTAAACAGCAACTGTCAAGTGGGGCGTGGGGAGCTCCGGGTCATTGTGGGGAGCTCTGAGGTTCAGAAGGGAAATATTGTGAAGAATCAGTGTATCTTCTCCTGTACTTCTTCGGATCCTAACGGTACTGATGAGGACAGTCTCCCAAGTTCCACTGCTTGTTTTTTCCCCCACTTAAAAGCAAAGATGTAAAGGAGTGGTACTCACATTGCAACATCCCACGCATCACGCATCATGCCCTTGTGTATCTTTTTGCCCTTGCACATTTCCTCCCTTTCCCTCTTCTGCCTGCTCATTTTGCATAACCCCCATCCAGAGTCACCTCCTCTAAGAAGCCTCTCTGGACTTCCCCTACAGGTTTATGCACACCTTCCTCTGTGTGCCTAAATTCTGTGTGCAAAATAACACCAGCTACCAGTTTTAAGTACCCAGTGAATGGGCACTTTACAAACATTATCTTTGTACCCATTTGAAAAGTAAGGAGACTAAAACCCAGCTGCTCCAAGGGGAGTATGGCTGTTAAGTCACAAAGCTGGGTTTGGAATCCAGGTCTCCCAGTCTCCAAAGTCCATGCCTTCCTGCCACACAACAGGGAGCTTTATCGGCCTCAAATTTACCCCTTCCAGAAGCCAGAAGCTGGTGGTAAGTTTGTGTTTCTCTACCTCCCTGGTATGTGAGTACCTCTAGGGCACACGGAGTACTACAATGTATCCCTGTGCCAGACATATGCTAAGTAAATAGATGAATCAGTACTCCGTTGAATGAGCTTATTCCTTTATCTTCTGAGTTGCTGAAGTCTTGTTCTTGCTAAAACCCTAATGCATTTGCATAACTGTAGCAAGTCATCCCCACCCACAGTGGAGAGTTGGGTAAGTTTCTCAGCC